>VHZZ01011251.1:0-55622 GCA_009801015.1 Silene noctiflora | reverse complement strand
CCACCGCGCTCTCCGTGGATTCGACCCCTAAATACTACATTTATTTGTTGTACTTAGGGTAATTTATTTTTGCATAGGTTAGCGACGACCTATCATGTGGTAGCAGATGCGTTGTGTAGGAAGATTGCATTTTTTATGCACAGCCATGTCACTGATGAGATTGAGAGAAGAGGTGACAAAGATGGGATTCATGTGATTCAGAAAGGGGATGCTAGAGGGGATTTGACAGTTGAGTCAGAGCTTTATGATGATATTCGGAGGAAATAAGTTCTTGATTCTAAGATCCAGAAGTGGAGTGCTGGACTAGAGAAGGGGACAGTGTCTCGGTTCTCTATTCATTCTGATGGGAGTGTTCGGTTCGATGAGAGGAGGTGTGTGCCTAAAGATGACGAATTGAAAGAAGCTGATCATGACTGAGGCTCATTGTACTCCGTATTCAGTACATCCGGGTGGTGATAAGCTATATAAGTACTTGAAGAAAACCTTTTGGTGGCCTGGGATGAAGAAAGAAACAACAAAGTTTGTGGCTCGATGTTTGACTTGTGAGAGAGTCAAAGGAGAGCAGTGAAGACCGCAGAATAAGATTCAGTCTCTTGAGGTACCGAAATGGAAGTGAGAATCTACCTCTATGGATTTCATCGTGGGATTACCGAGGACTCAACAGGGTAATAACATAATTTGGGTGATCGTAGATCGGTTAACCAAGTAAGCTCACTTTATTCCCACGAAAGATACGTGGAGTAAGGTACAGTTGGCAAATGGTTATATGAAGAATATAGTGAGACTACATGGGGTGCCAAAGGATGTTGTGTTTGATCGAGATACGAGATTTATTTCTCGATTTTAGCAAGAGTTGCAGGATTTGATGGGCACTACACTGAAGATGAGTACAGCTTTTCATCCTACGACAGATGGGCAGAAAGAGAGGACAATCAAGACCTTGGAGGACATGTTGAGGGCATGTGTGATGGAGTTCGGTGGTAGTTAGGAAGATAGGTTGGACTTGATCGAGTTTTCCTACAATAACAGTTATCATAAGAGTATTGGGATGGCTCCTTTTGAGGCTTTGTATAGGGGGAGGTGTCGGAGTCTGATTTGTTGGGACGATAGTGCAGAAGCTGTGGTTTTAGGACCACAGATGGTACTGGACATGGTTGAACAAGTAAAGGTGATATGGCAAAAGATGAAGACGGGTCAGGATCGACAAAAGAGTTATGCGGATTTACATCGTCGGGACATTGAGTTTCAAGTTGGGGACAAGGTTTTGTTGAAGGTGTCACCTATGCGTGGGGTGATGCGATTTGGTAAGAAAGGGAAGCTAAGCCAAAAGCTCATTGGCCCTTATGAGACTCTGGATCGTGTTGGCGAGGTTGCATATCGTTTAGCCTTGCCACCAGCTTTGGATCGCGTGCACAATGTGTTTTATGTGTCTCAACTCTGGAAGTATGTGAGTGATCCTTCGCATGTATTAGAGGTTGAGAATATTGAGTTGGATGAGTCCTTATCCTATGTGGAGATGCCTAAGGAAGTCTTGGAAGGTTCACAAGACTAGGAATGGGGAAGTTGTGTTGCTAAAGGTGTTGTGGTCTAACCACAACGTTAGGAAGCGACTTGAGAGGCATAAGAGGCCATGAAGGAGCGCTACCCTAATCTTTTTTATCAGGTATGTTTGGTTACGGAGACGTAACCTTGTTTCTTTAAGGGAGATAGGAGATGATCGCATGTTTTTTTTTTTTTTTTTTTTTTTTTTTTGGTTAGTCTTGAGTCAGTTTTGGGTTAAGTTTTCGGTTTGTTAGTGTTGTGTTTTGAGTTTTGTAGTATGTTGTAGTTATATAGTTACGTGGTGCGAGTTGTGGTGAGTTTCGTTCTTGGTATGGGTTTGAACTTCGGGGTCGAAGTTCATTTTTAAGGAGGGAAGACTGTAATACCCCAGGTATTCTGGTCTTTGAGTACTCCATCGAGAATGGGGTACTCTGTCGAGTAAGTTATGTGCATGTTCTGGAAGGACCCTGTTTGTTAGTTACTCGACCAAGTTCGGGGAACTCGATCGAGTACGTTAGTTACTCGATCGAGTAACTTCTCTGTTACGGGTTGTGTCCGGTTTGATTTTAAAGAAAATAGGGGTTTTATAATGTTTCGTCATTTCTTAAAATCATTTGTCATTTACATCTTTTTCACAAAAAAATACAACTCTAAACTACGTTGCATCCTCTCTTCTCTTTATTATCAAATCAAGTGGAAAAAGTGCATAACTTTTAGGGCTTTTCATACAATTGTGATCGTCGTATCGTGGGTAAGATCCTTATGTCGTTTTTATGTTGATTTAGTGATTTTGTTTAAACCCTAATTGGGTAGATTGAGGTTTTTTGGGAGTTAATGGTTGCTTAGATTGTAATTTGATGTTTATTGTATAGGAGGTGACTTCGTAGAAGAGAGATTCTGATTGCTTGCGCTAGCCTTGTGATTTCCGTCTCAGGTAGGGTTTCTCTACTCAGTTATTGTGTAATTGGTTAAGGTGATGTGGTGATATGCGTATGATTATGATTATGATGGTATTGTTTGATATTGACATGTTAATCAGTTTTATGGATGATTGTTGTTTTTGTATATGGTTCGCGAGGTGCGCCCTCGGCTGAGTGGAATCATTTGCGGGAATGGCTTCACGACCTTGTTCGCCCCTTGTGGTTCCCGTCACAAGGGGGATGTGCACATTAATGATTATTGGGTTTTGCGTTCTATGGTTCTGAGCGGGCCTTTGGTGGTAAGGTTGTGGTCCCCACTGGCGGAGTGGTTTACCTGTTGCGACGGGTAAGCTAGCAGGACTACACACCAAGTGTGTAGTCAGGTGTATGGAGTGATGTGGAGTTGGAGGAATGTGATTCTGTTGTGTTGTGATTGTCTTATCTAATTATGCAGTAACTGACCCCGTTTATGTGTTTTGAAAACCGTGGTGATCCATTCGGGGATGGTGAGCAGTTGATTAGCAGGTATGCCTTGGAAAGATCGCGGGTTGCTTCGGGATGGAGTCATCACATGGTCTTTTAGCTAGTCTTCCGCTTAGTCTTGTAATAGTTTTGTTTTTTGGTAGTTTGGTTTCAGACAGTTGTATCGTATTTTGCAGTTTTGGGTTTTGAGATGTATGACTTAAACTATTTAAACTTTAAATGTTGTTTTTTTATGGTCACCTTTGATATATTGTGCCTCGGGTAACCGAGATGGTAGCATCTCCACATGTTAGGGTGGCCTCGGTAAGGCACCTTGGTATGTGGGGGTCTTACGGGTTTCATGTTTTAAGGGAAAAAAATTATTTTCTAAAGTTGGTTCTACCACAAACTTTCCTCATATTTATTTAACCTATTATGTAGAAGAATGGAATTTGGTGAAAATTAATTCTAATATATAAAGTCTGATAGTATAATAGTGGTAGGAGCTTAACACCCAATAGAAGAAACAATTAATTTCAATTATTTCTACAATTTCTCCTGTTTCTTCCATTACATTACATTAATTATTATACAACAAATATATACAAAGTACGTGAAAATGAAAATGTATAGAACTCTGAAAGTCCACCTAATCTGTACAATTTCCCAAATTTCATCGAAAATTTATTTCTATAATATAAGTGAACTTACAGGAAAATCATTTTGCAACTTAACATATGAGTATTGTATAAAAACTTACAGGAAAATCATTTTGCAACGTAACATATGAGTATTGTATAAATTATCCAGATTTATCCAAAAATTCATGAAAAATCAAATAAAGAGTTTTCAGAAATAAATTGAACATTTATTATATACAATTATGAAAAAAAAAATATACTTGCCCTTGCAAATCCGAAAAATTCAAATCCTAAATGACTTGTTTTCGAAATCTTAATTATTTGTAGATATAGTCAAATTGTTGGATTATTTAATCCCGTGCAATATTTTGCACGGGTATAAAACTAGTATTTTTAAAAAACCTAATACAATTATAAAGTACTAAAAAATATTATATTATAACATATTTGTAAATGCCTAAATAACATATACATTGAAATAAAATTAATATTACAAAATTAATATTACAAAATTAAAATTAATTTTTTTTTTTTTAAGCGAGCCCAAAGGAGTTTCCTATTAGAGTTTTGCCGAGCTCGGCTGGACTCGTATTTAGCCAAGCTCGTCTCGAGCTCGAGTTCGAATTCGGTTTGACCGAGTACGGGCCAAGCTTTGACCGAGCCGATTTCGAAGGCTCAACGAGCCGGCTCAAATCATTTACCGCCCTAAGCACGCACTCGTCCAACGCGAGGCTTCTCCATTCTCCATCCATCACTGCCAGCACTACCCCCCTCATGCACCCCCACCAGTCCACCACGACAGTCATTCCTTTTATTTGCCCAAGTGGTGCAACACGACGACTGCCACCACAATCGTTCTCTTTGTTTATCGGCAGTCTGCTTCCCACACATTCACACCAAAATCCATCCACGTCATACCTAGGTTCGCATACTATCCAAATAAGAATTTACCTGCCCTATCTAGTATCTAGCCTATCGTCCGATCTTTTCCCTACACATCGTCTCTATGCTGTCACCATGCCCTCGACGACTTCATACGATGACCACCTTGCTGTCATTATACTTACTTGTTGTGCCACGCACACTAATTGCCTCCAAACATCCTGTGACGCAATTGGCCTTATTTTCGTATGTGCTCATATATACCTACAATTCTCTGTAATTTTCTGCTCTTATTCGCATTTGTATGGTCATTAGAGATGGTGTATGCGCTCATACCAACAATCCTCGGTAATTTTTTTCTCAAAATGTTGTATGAATTAATTGATGATTTTGTATGTTAATACATCTCATGGGTGAGGTTATTATTGTCTATAGTTCAATGATAGAATTTATTCGATTGAATTAAAGATTCTGGCATTAATTTGTATACTTGTGTTGCAAAGTGAATTTGATGAGGAATAATACGAGAAAGATAGAGGGCTCTACTAAGTCTAAGATCACAAACATGGTTAATATATGTTTGAAGTGGCATGGGAACAAAAATAGCGGCCTAGATTATATGTTTGGTGAGTTTTTTATTGAATTATATATGATATTGTACTAATTTATCGGGGGTACAGAAGTAAACCTCAATCAGCCGTTCTCCCAACTCACTTGCATGGGATTGCAGGTTCTTATAAGAAAATAGTTGCACAACAAACACAAATAGGATCTTACACCCTATTGTATAGTAGCATTATACAACAGACTCATATATTGTATATCAAACCATCTAAAGCCCAATATATATAAGAAAAAAAAAAAAAAACTTATCCATCTCCCTTTCCCCTATTTCTGTTTTCTGTTCAGTTGACAAACTCTCTTATTTCCCTTCTTTAAATTTCTCTTAAACGATAATCGACAAACCTCCCTTCTCCATTATTTTGATTCTAAAATGGTGAAACGGAAGCAATTGACATCATCATCAAGGGGGAAAAACGCATTTAACAATATTTCGGGGAACGTGAAACAATTTACATTATCATCAAGAAAGAAAAATGCATCTAACAATACTTTGAGGTAAATTTCTACACTAATCATACGAGCTATTATTAAAAGAATATGAACTAAAAAATACGAGCACGTAAGAATACGAGCTTTTAAGATAAGAATACGAGCTAATGTAAAAAATACGAGCTTCAAAGAATCACAAACTTAAATATGAGCACGTAAGAATACGAGCTATTAAGATAAAAAGACGAGTCAATGTAAAAAGAATATGAGCTTAGGAGGATCACGAGCTTTAAAATACGAGCACATAAGAATACGAGCTAATGTAAAAAGAATATGAGCTTCAAGGATTTTCATGCATTAGAACTTTTGGATAAAACAATTCCTTCAAGATAATGTTCACGAGTCACGTCATATGATTTGTTCTGCATAGTCAATTTAATTTAAAGGAGAAGATAATTTATTAACTGAATGATGGAGGAAGATGAAGAGGAGTTAAAAAAAATGGAAGCAGTCATCGAGAGAAGAGAGATGTGCAATATAACCTTGGATGTACAATAACATTGAAAATTGTACTTTATTATCTTACCTTTTTTTTTGCAAAAGTAATTTTAAAAAGACTAAAATAACCTTGGATGTACAATAGCATTGTACATCCGGTTGTATAATCCATGAACTGCACAACAAACCTTTTTTGGGCAATTGGTAATTGTTGAGTAAGTCTTGCTTAAGACGGGTCGGATCTTCAAACGGTAAAGACCTCTAACAATACGAGTAGAGGGGACAAGGTGAGTCACCCCCATGTGCTCACCCCACTTGCCCTTGATGGGTCATTTGTGAGAGGAAATGGTATCCGTTTGAAGATTTCAGACGGATATGACGGTCTGAAATAAGAATTAGTGGTAATTGTTATATCAAAGCGTGTTGCTTGTGATAGACACTATCTATCATAAGCTGAAGACAGATAGTGTCCCTTTCACAATAACTGCACAACAAACCTTTTTTGGGCAATTGGTGATTGTTATATGAAAGCGTGTTGCTTGTGATTGACACCATCTATCATAAGCTGAAGACGGATAGTGTCCCTCTCACATTAAGGCAAGTGGGAGGGTAAGTGGTGGAGAAATGGAGCACTCATGGATAGTGCCACTTGCATATTGTGAGAGGGGCACTATCCGTCTTCAGCTTGTTACGGATAGTACCCGTCTTTAATAAGAATTTGTATTGTTATATAAGTAGAGGCTTTCTAACTTTGAGACAAGTGTAAACTGGTAGATGGGACAAGGGAGCAGTTACAAATCCATTATAGTGTTTAATACTTCCTCCATTCAACTCCACTTTACCAATTTCCATTTTGTACACTATTCACGAGTGAGCATTCAATTTCAATTTTCTTCCAATACGTAAGTGAAAATATATTCACGTGATGTTTGCACCGTCTTAATACAATGAACAATGCAATTTAATCCCAAAACCCCCCAAAATACCCAAACTAGGGTTTTACCAACCTACCTCAAAACCATTAAAGACTAGACCAAGAACTTACCCAAATGATTACAAAAGCAATGATGTGAAAATCCCCGAACTTCGCGCCTTGGATCGATAGTAATAGAAGAGAAGCAATTTACGTTGTTTAGTTTTTGTGAAAAGATGATTAATTAGCTTAATGAAATGTTTTAAAGTAAAAACGCGATTATCAGCTGCTTTCGTTCTATTTATATCAAACCGCTGAAAAACACGTAATGAACCGGACACTCGGTCGAGTACGAGCCACTCGACCGAGTAAGACACACTCGACCGAGTGCAGGACACTCGATAGAGTAAGCCTCACTCGACCGAGTGCTAACACACTCGCCCAAATTCACAACAAACATAACACTGACAGACTACTCATAACAGATACTCGGTCGAGTACCCCATACCATAAATGTGATGTATTACAACATATGCCTACATAGCTATTTTTTTATTTTTTTATTTTATTTTTTAAGAAATATTCTTTTTAATATGGTTTGTTATTGGTATGACGTGGTGGACGGATGGTAGTGGCGGGGTGGTGGTGGGCACGGGCAGTGATGCTGATGGACGAATAGTTTAAGAGGGAGTGAGACGATATAGATGACAAGAGACAAATGAGGGAAATGAGAGGGGTAACATGAGAAAAAAAAGCATACTGCGAAAATAAATATTATATCTGGCAAAACAAACTCGACCCTATTGAACTGACCTGTAAAGGTCGAGAAACAAAATTGACCAGAACTACAATTCACGAATGTGACTCGACCTGATCGATACATGACCAGAAACCCGGAACTAAGCCGACCCGAATGATCTGACCCGAAACCACTCAACCCAAAAATGACCAGGTAAAATATAACGCTAGTTGAACATTTTTCTTTTGAAATGACTAATTTTAAATCATACAAACATATATTTTTCTTTTGTAATCAAACCCGAAATTGACCCGGACCCAAAACAAATCGACACACTTAAGCCAAAAATGACCTTGCCAACACATCGAAATAGAGCCGAAACCCGAAATAACTCCATCCGATCCGAAAATGTACATTTTTTTGGGTGTTAAAAAGTGGGAAAATTGGCGGGAGGTTATAGTATCAATCACCCCCACACCACTCTAAATCATTTTCCTTTTTTAATTCACTAATCACTTGTTCTTGTTCTTCCTTTTCACCATTTGAAAACCTAATTATTATCTTCCATTGTACAATCCGCGGAAGCCATGGATGAAACTGCTCAACCTTTGGATGCTTCACTACGTCGCTCGGTTAGTTTACTATTTCTCTCCGCTGTAATCTCTTTCACTACAATGTATTTCACTGTTATTTAATTTCTGCTTTAATGGCGGATTTGAGCAGAAAAGGACAAGAGTTACCAAGTCAACCTTTGTCGCTGCCGATACTCGATCTAGTGAAAGCGCCGACGATGTTGCTGAAGATTTTGAGGAAGTTCGTCCTAAACCTAAACGCGCTCGCGCTGTTGATTCACCTCCGAATCATGACCTTACCTTGATTGGTAATTCAATTAGGGTTTCTGATTTCGTCATCTTTTAGTTGAATTTATTGCTTTCAATTTGTCTTTGAATTGGCCTGTTTCAGTTGGAACTAGGGGAAGTTATTATGGAGTAAAGTAGGTTTTGTAAATAAATATGTTCAATTACCGATCTTGTTTTCATAGTTTGCTTGCTAAGCGATGGTGTTTTATTTGCTATTTGCGTTACATGACCCAAAATGTTCCTGTTAAGAAAGTGCCAAGTGATTGCATTGTGTATTGGTGATTGATGCGATGTTTTTAATTTTCGGCAATTAAATTTGGTTTTAATGTTACATTTGACATTGCAATTTAACAGTACTTTGTAAAAATACAAAAGCCATTGGGATTTAGAGGAATATTTTTATCAATTTTCAAACTGTGTTACTTAAGTGGCGGTCTTATATGAGGAAGGAGCCTTATTTGATCCGACTTAAGTATATAGCGAGAGGTTACTATTGTGAATTTCCTCACAAGCAAAGGGGAGTGTAACACGGGAGGGACGTCAGTTGTAGTAGCGCTTTTGTTTTTGTTGGATTGCTTGTAGTACAATTTTGCGGGAGCTATTTGACTAGTGACTAGTCTGGCTACCTTTTTGGCTGGGATTTGAAGCATTTGGTTGAGCCTACTTACGAGTTGTGCATTGAAGTAGTATGCTTGGAATAATCAATTGTTCGTGAATTAACGTTCTGGCTTATCTGATAGTTCCTATGTCGCGGGGAGAGTAGTTGCAGCTCTCCTAGCTGTTATGATAGATATTTGATATTTGGTAAGCTGGTAAATTGTAAAATGAATATAATACAATATTGTCCGTATGAATGCTTTTCCTGCAAAAAGTTTTTCCTAACGTGTCAATTTCTTCTTTTGTTTTAACAAAATTCAGTTGTTTTGCAGAGGCCATTAAAGGAAGCAGGAAGAATATCCCTCCACTTGTCAAATTTTGGGTAGAGCGCTATGAAAAGGATCCAAAGCCAGCAATGCTAGACCTTCTGGCCATGTTATTTGAGGTAATTAAGTAAATTGTCACTGGAAGTTCTACTGGCTAACTTAAAGATTATTGAGAAGCTTTCGAAGAAATTTATTTTAACGATGATGTTGCAAAGTTATTCATGAAGTTTCTTTTTTCTTCAGTCATGCGGTGCGAAGTATCACATTGAAGGAGATCCTTTTGAGGAGCTTGATGTTGACAATGTAGTCCTGGCTTTGGTTAATCTCGCACGGAAGGTATCTATGATTTTTCTTCAACTTCATGCAGTTGTAGAAGCTTAAGTTTCTGCTGTGTGATTGCGCTTGAGTGCTCTCCGTCTCTTTCCATTGGTCTGATTTACACTCATGCAATCATTAGGGTGAAGTTGAGGATTATCAAAGCTCAAAAAAGAAGGATTTCAACAATCTCAAAGATAACATTGTTTACTTTTGGGACAATTTAGTGGTTGAATGTCAAAACGGCCCATTGTTTGATGGGGTTTTGCTTGAGAAGTGCACAGACTATGTAATTGCTATATCCTGGTCAGTTACCTTACACTGTAAAGCTTTTTCTTGATAAATTTTAGCTCCTTAATACCCATGACTCATTGACTTCACATTTCAGCACTCCACCACGAATCTTTCGCCAGGTCGCTTCATTGGTTGGCCTTCAGCTTGTCACATCATTCATCACCGTTGCAAAAATGCTTGGATCTCAGCGTGAAACTACACAGAGGCAGTTAAATACTGAGAACAAGAAAAGAGCAGAGGGTCCTCGAGTGGAGTCTCTCAACAAGAGACTGATGACAACTCATGAAAAAATAACAATGATTGAAGAGCTGATGGACAAGATATTTAAGGGGTAAAATTGTTTGTTGCTTTCTCAAATGTTTTTCCAACTGGGAACACCAAATACTTACATTCATTAGGTTTTTTTTTTATGGGCAATATCTCCTGAGTTGACCAACGTAGGCAATTGTGGCACAAAATGGAAGGATGAACTTGTATCATGAAGATATCGGTTAAAGTTGTTGACATTAGAACCTTCCAAATCTTTCAGCTTCGGTTATGCTTTTTCTTGGGCCTTTATTTGAGAGAGGGAAGGAGGGAATCGGGAGTACTTAGAAATGTTATATGTGCTTCCCACCACGCAGCTTTATACAGTTGTCTGTAGTATACTATGGCACATGTTATTAATTTAACTTATGGAAGTGTGCTCAATGATATTTGATCTCCTTATGAGTGAGAGATTAGTGAGTTGGTGGCTTTCCTTTCTATATTGGAAACCTTTCAATTTATTGTTCACGTCTTTTACGCCTATTTCTGTGTTTTGAGGTAGGAAACTTCTCAATTGTTGTATTGCACGTGTTAACTACTTAAAACCTGTGCTAATCTAGTTTTTCAATGACCAGCTAGTTTTACGGCGCTTCATGTCCTTACGTTTTTAACAAAATTCATGCTCATTATTTGATAATCAGCTGAATGTTGTTTGTAGACTATTTATGCATCGTTATCGAGACATTGATCCCATAATCCGGATGTCCTGTATACAATCATTGGGTGTCTGGATCTTGTCATACCCTTCGTTGTTCCTCCAGGATCGATACCTTAAGTATCTTGGGTGGACTTTGAGTGACAAGGTATGCGCTGGTATTTTCTGATAGATTATTACCTTATGGTAGTGGAAGAAACTGCTTTCTTCAAGTGTTAATTTGAATGTGCTACTGAAATGTTTTCTTTCTCTCTCCTTGTTATGGACTTGATATGAATCTAGAGTGCTGCTGTGAGAAAAGCTTCCATCGGTGGGTTGCAGAGCCTTTACGAAGTGGATGATAATTTGCCATCCCTTGATCTTTTTACGCAGAGATTCTCCAACAGGATGATTGATCTTGCCGATGACATTGATGTCTCAGTGGCTGTATGTGCCATTGGACTTGTTAAGCACTTGCTAAGGTATCTATTGAAACATTTGGTACTGATTAGAGAACTCCATCTCTCATTTTTAGCTTTGAACTGAAGCCTTTTGTGGTTACATTCTCGTTTCCCTTCCAGGCATCAGCTTTTAAAAGACGACGACTTAGGTCCCTTGTATGATCTGCTTGTCGTTGAACCTCCAGAAATCAGACGTGCAATAGGAGAGCTGGTCTATGATCACTTGATTGCACAGAAATCGAATAGTTTGCAGTCTCGCTCAAAAGGTTTATATCCGATAGATTCAGTTTCTTGCAAGTATGTGTAGGGGACTTATTTGTTAACTGTGGTGGTATGTTTTGCTGCAGACACATCGTCATCTCTGGTTACGATTAGTAGATTGTTACAAATCCTGAGAGAATTTTCAACTGATCCTATTTTGATAACATATGTCATTGATGACGTCTGGGAGTACATGAATGCCATGAAAGTAAGTTCTGGAAATCAATTGAATGTTAGCTTTCTTAATTTGTCCATGTCACTACTTTTACATTGCCAAATACATGTCCCTTCTATATACTCGATTACTCGGTGAATAAGAAGGTAAATACTCTTTTCTCTCTGATGTGTGTTGTAGGACTGGAAGTGCATAATTTCTACACTGTTGAATGAAAATCCATCAATTGAGCTTACTGAAACTGATGCAACAAACTTGATCCGACTTCTTTGTGCGTCTATTAAGAAGGCTGTTGGAGAAAGGATCGTACCTGCTACTGATAATCGAAAACAATACTATACAAAGGCTCAAAAGGTATTCGATTTCTCTTTTCCGTTGCAAGTCATCCTTATCACATAATATTCTACGTGTTTTTTAATGGAACTGCATTATATCTCTTTTGTTGAAGGAGGTGGCCTGGGGGATAGTTATGTAGGAATATACTTGTACTTGAAAGGACAAAAAGGGGTTGTGACACACGTTTTATTATATGTGGGAAGTGTCATTGCATCTCAAACACCTTGTAGAAGTCTCTAAGGTAACTAACTCACTACAACCATATTTTGAGGCGGTACCAGCCACATTTATGGCACACCAACCCAAGATAATATGTAAATTGAGTTATTCACACCTCTTGTTTCTTATTTCGCATTATGAAATCTAAGTTCTAAGTCATGATTTGTGACTGGCTACCTTATTTACATGATTACTACCTCGACACTAAAGGGGAGTTTTACCTGAACTTATAAACTACCACTAGCACAGTATTTGATCCTTTTGGTACATCTTGTTAGAGTGAAATTCTCTGGATTCATTTTGAAATGTGTGCAAGTCATAAGTGTACTCAGCCAATTCACTTTAAGCACATTGGTGCCGTTTCTTAAGCTCTCCATCAGCAATGGTGTGGTTAATATTCAAAGCCGCTTTGCATTGAGAGGAAACAAGGGCGTCGGTAATGATGTGAAGGACTGGAGGTGACTACCAGCTACCTCAGCCCTGCTTCATGAGACACTTTCAATTACCCAATGAATGTCCTCATTTATCTCCTTGTTGGTTCTCATGAAGACAAAAAATCTCTTTCAATCAGGGTATCCTAAGAATTGCTAATTGTTAAGAGCGAATTCTATCATGTCGCTTACTGAAAATGCATATACGTATATAACATTATAACACATTCTATTAGAGCGAATCACTAATCGATAAAGGCGTATTTATAGGAAATTCAGTAGCCATGCTTTCAATCTTGTAAAGTTTAGGGCTGTTATTGCTAGAAGGTGAATTATACGTGGAGTAATTATGCAGAAACTCAATCTTCTGTCGTCCTACACAACAACATTAAGGTTTAACGTCTTTTCCAAGCTCTCTTTGTGTACAAAGGTGTCATCCAATGTACAAAGAGGTTTTCAATCAGGAAGATGGAAACAAGAAGCCAAAGAATTCTTAAATATGCAAATTGTTGAATCAGGCATCTCATTATCGCAGCATATAGAATTACAATTTTATTAGGTTGGTGGTCAACCTCTGTTGTTTCAAATCAGAGAAGGGCTCATGTTTAAACTCAGTGAAAGGTGTGTTTTAAAACAATGAATGATATGACATCTTGAGATTTATTATTCACTCATTGCGAAGGTAAAAAAAAAAGGAGGGCAGATTGCCTTAATGCAATTGACAATCTCCGCAGCTTGCGAAAAAACAACTGGCCCCTGTCTTCTTAAATAGAATCTTGTACAAGTCGCAGAAGTATGATTAATTGTTTATTGATTTGGAGCATTCACATGTTAGTATCTGCTCTTCCTTTGTAAGGTCGGTATCTTTAAACCGTCCGGCCTGTGTCTGATTGTGGCTTGCATTGTTGTTCAGTGAGCTGTATATTAACTTGGGATATGTGGGTTGTTGTTTTCTGGAAAGCATTGTTGTTCAGTGAGCCGTCACTTGAAATTCTGCATTGCTAGTCTGCAGTCTGCTAGATAGGCGAGGTTTGGTCTAGAGGAAAGCTGATTTTTAGTATTTATATTTTTATGTTTGTAGCTCCCTTTAATAACATTATAAATTTGAGATACCATTATCTGACTGCTAGATTGCTCCAAAATGTACAAGGACAAACCCTCTCCCTTGATTCGCTACTCTCTATGAATTGGGGTGAGGACTGAGGAACAGTTGCCTTAATGGAACATCTAGTGTTTTGATATCTGTAAAAAGTGAGGATAATAAAAAAGACTGTAACATGTATTCTTGAAGAAGTGCTAATTTTCATTAACAATTCAAATTTTGAATCAGTGATCTGATTGTGTCTTTGACTCTTTGTGATCAAATATATCTAAATTTCATTTTACGTATATTTCTAGGAAGTTATGGAAACATCCAAGCGAGAAATTACGGTGGCAATGATGAAAAACTATGGCGAACTCTTACGTAAATATGTGGGAGACAAGACAAAAGCTCCACCGTTGGTTGAAATCTCCCTATACATGAATCTTGAGCTTTATTCACTTAAAAGTCAAGAACAGGTAACCAAGTGCCTCTTTTTTGGTTATATTTGTGTTATTTAATAAAGTATATTAGTCCCTGAACTGAAAATTCTTTCTTTGTCCAGAATTTTAAGACCGTGCTTCAGCTCATGAAGGAGGCATTTTTCAAACATGGTGACAAGGACACTCTTCGGACATGTGTAAAAGCTATGAACTTCTGTTCAGTTGAGAGTAAAGGAGAACTTCAAGAATTTGCCAACATCAAACTCAAGGAACTCGAGGATGAACTTTTATCAAAACTCAAGATAGCTATGAAAGAAGTGGCGGTATTTCTCTTTCTAAATAATTTTTTTCTTCTTTTTTAACGGGCCTATTTACTTAATCTCACAAATTCGTGCTTATTGTTGACTACAGGATGGTTATGATGAATATCCTCTTCTTGTGAACCTTAAAAGACTGTACGAGCTTCAGTTGTCAAAATGTGTGCCTATAGATAGCTTATATGACGAGTTCACCTCTATGCTCGAAGGTTTTAGGAATGTGGATGAGGAAGTATGTTTAAACCCTAGCAGCAATAAACTTCGTTATTTTGCTTCAGTTGCTGCTGTCTGTTTCTTAATTGTAGAATCATTTGTTGCCTTTAACAGGTGAGCAGTTTCCTGCTGCTTAACATGTTTCTGCACATCAATTGGGCTCTGTACTCTGTAGTGAACTCTGAATCTGTATCAGAAGGAGCTCTCTCTTCTTTGCTCTCTAGACGTGATATTTTGTTTAAGCAGTTGGATTACTTTCTGCCGCCTTCTCAAATCCAACCAGAGATAAAGCTTGGAAATCAGCTTGCTTGCAGAGTAAGCTCCTTTAACCATAACTATTTTTATCTTTCTAATGAGCGCAGATGTGTTGATGTGGCATCTATGTAAAATGCTTTAGATGGAAGTGTGTTTGACTGTGTAACTGAATTCCATATTTGTTGCTAGGTTTGTACGATGCTCGCCGAGCTCTGGTGTGTATTCAAAAAATCGCGGTTCACATCTACAGCCCTGGAAGTCCTGGGGTTCTGTCCAGAACAGTCCATGGTTGTGAAATTTTGGACTCTATGTTCGCAGCAGCTTGATATATCGAGTACGTAATCTCTTACTCAAAATAGGTCACAATCTTCATTTGTTTAATGTATTTGTTTTTGGGCTTTGATGGATGGGGGTTATATGCAAGTAATACAAGTTGTTTTAGGACACAGGGAAACACACTACCAAATGATGGCAATTTGATGTATGTATGATAGGGTGGGTGCTTTTGACTTAGATAGTGTAGTTCTTAATTATACTTGTTGCACGAAGAGGGGTTTGAAAATAATATACCCTGGCACTAGAAGCCATTTACGTAAGAGCCGTGCATGTTCCCTTCTTATAGCGACATCATTATCTGAGTGCTTCAAAGGCGCTTGCTTGCCTATGATGGGGTAAAGGGTGAGACGTCTGGTGTATGAAAGCTTTCCCACTTGCTGAGAGGATGGAAAGCTCTGTATGTTACTATCCATTTGAAAAAAAAATTAAGCGGAAAGATACTCTGCCTTTTGTACAATTACATTGAGCCGCCAGTTCTGTTTCTAATTGAAAAGATAATGGAATATAACATGATGGAGCGGATCATTTTGATTGTGAACTTGACTCATGTAAATATACTCTCTTACAGATGAAACGGAAGATGAAGATGTCAACCGGGAGTATGTAGAAGACACAACTCGTGATGCAGTTATGATTGCAGCTGGAAAGCTTGTTACTGGTGATGTTTGTCCGCTGGTAAAAGACTTTGTCGATCTTATCAATGCTTCTAGTCATCTAACTTTTTTTAAGCTTGTAGAGATGGAACTCGCACTCGTCTCATAAATTATTTTGTAAAATGATTTTCCTGGTGGATTGGCAATGTTGATGTAGGAGTACCTTGCTCCTGAGATTGTCTCTCATTTTGTGATGCACGGAACCAATATCGCAGAGGTGGTTAAGCAGCTTATTGTTGTTCTTCGGAAAAAAGACGTTGACATTTTCGCTATATCTCTTGAAGCACTGAAAAGGGTAAGTCATTACTCAGCTGTTTCTGGACTGAGTTTTACCATCCATATGTCATTAGCCTGCTCCACTTTTCTTTCGGATCAGTCCTTCACTATTGTCAGTCTTTCATTTTTAAGCTGTCATATGTAAAACCTCTCGAGAAGTTTTGTGGAAATCACATGTTTGTGGGGAATAAGAAGGCAGAAAAGAGCTGGAGATGAAGTAAGCTTTCAATAAAATGCATAAAAAAGTTGAGAATTTGGATTAATGAAATAAAGGAAAAGTTTATAGAGGTAGAGAAACTCATTGTAATATGTCATTTCGTAAAGCCAATTCTTGGTCTGTATATATCTGATATTCTGATGCATGGTCAAACACGATGCAGTTAAGAGTATCGACTGGTAATTTGGTTTTTTCATTCTCAAAATAGGGGAACATTGTTTGTGCATAAGCAAATATTATTAGTTCGCTAATAGTCATTTTCTGTTATATTGGCAGGCACATAATCGTCATATTGCCCAACAATCTCAAAGTGGTGACAACTCTTCTGTGAACAAGTCTTTCAACGATTTGAAGCAACTTGCCGTTCAGCTATCAGGAACAATTGTTGGTGCTATTAGAAGTAAGCACAGATCAGATATCCTTAAAATTGTGAAGGATGGCATAGACTATGCGTTTGTAGATGCTCCCAAGAAGCTATCGTTCTTGGTAGGTGCTGTGCTACCTTTCATCGGGAAACTTCCTCTTGTTGATCTTCCTGACCTGTAAGTGATATTTTATGACTTCAAGTTATTTCCGACTAGTAATTATACCCCTAATATATGTGTGTACTTGGGCTCCTGCAGCTTGAAAAACATCCAAGGACGTATAGATAATATAAACACAGATGAGGACCCTAGTGGCTGGCGCCCCTATCACGTATTTGTTGAGACCCTGAAAGATAGATGTGCAAAGATGGAAGGATTTGCAGGTTCTTTTGTGCTACTTTTTACTTTATTTTTCAAGTTACTCTATAAGTGAGATGTGTTTGAGCATTATGTGATATTCGTAATTTATGGATATAAGAGCTTATCCTCTCTATAGCTATGCATTAGTTGCCAAGAAACCTTATAAATCCCCACATTTACATCTTTAGAATTGTTACAAGAGATGCATTATTTTTATCTCAGATGCACGAGTCTGGAATCTACATGAATTCGTTCCATGACTATCTCCTGCAAACGGAGTGTTCCCTTCACCTTTGTATAATACTATAATGTTTAGCAGTATAAGTTCATCATTGCTTCATTGTTGCCTTCTCTGTGCTACCTTTTTATCAGTTTTTCAGTTTCATAGTTTTTGATTCTCAAATCTGCATGTTAGGATGCCCTTTTCTTCGTTTTTCCCCATGTAAATTTACCATTGTATAGGGGATTTGCTGCAAGCTTACAGGCACTGCTGTAGGAAATTGTGTTTTGTACTTGCGAGACTTTCCCAGTTTTGTAGTCGCATCTGACCCATTAGGCCATTAGGCAGTTGGCAGAAACTTGGGAGTTCGATATCTGTGTAGACTTTGTCTTTTCAGTAGAGGCGAGTGAACTTCTCTTAATTAGAATGTAACCTGCTGAAAACAGTAGCCTCTTTAACCATCTTTCAGTCATTAACAACATTTAGTGGAAGTGCTATTCTGAAATAGCATTTTGTTTAGTGCTAGGCGTTTACTCTTTTCTATTTGACTTTTTAAAATATGATGTGTCTTAGACATACCCTGTGTTGATGTTATGGAATGTGATTCCAGGTGCTGTTGAGAAAGAAGGATCTTCTGTGAGACGAGGCCGTCGACCCAAACAACGTAACATACGGGGAAAGAAGTTGTTTGATGAGCAAAGTTCGAGTGAGGAAGAGGATGCAATTGGCTCATCTGACCAAGAAGCACCAGATGAGGAAGATGAACAGGAGGAGGAAGATGAGGATGTTGCTTTGATCAATGTCATTAAATCGTCATCCAAGTTGAGGTCTAAAAAGGTGTCTAGGCCAGAAAACAGTGGCAATGACCGATCTGGAGATGAGTAACCAGAGAGTATTCAACACCCTCTAGAACTCCAGGTACAGGATGGACCTTTTTTTTTCCTCTCTCCTTTTTTTTTTTTTTTTTTTTTTTTTTAAGATGAATATAAAGCTCTTCGGAGTGGGAAGAGAATTTGAACAATGAGCAAAACATTAGAGCAGACTGATAGGAGAATATTTTACAAGATTTGGCTTGATCGGAACCTTCAAATCTGAATGTTGTAATTATCAAGGTCATTTTTAGTGGTGCTTTTTGAAAGTGAGGAACCAAAATGTTAATGTAACCGACTTCCAATCCCATGGTATTTTAAGGGCTTTGGAGCATAGTGTCATCCGAATTATTGGAGTAAAAAACAAAAGAGCTTCATTGGGTACTCAATTTAGGCTTTTGTATCACAAAAGGTCGAAAAGTACACCCTCCTATCCAACAAACCCAATTCATGTATTGTTCTTATTCAATCATAGGATTAATGGATTGGTGTCAAATGTGAGACCGTCTCATATATATGTAATTGTTTGTGGTCTTCTGCTTCTGATCTGCTTTGGATCTGCTATTTCTGCAGGTGAATTGGAGTTTGCAACTGATTTCAGGGGATAATTATGAACAATTGAACTTCGCTAATTTTGGATGGTTACATGCAGTAGCGTTCGCACCTGTAGTGATTTATGTAGATATAAGTGCTAGCTTTGTTTTATTGTCTATTGGCAGCGTTTTTTTTGTCTTGATTGTAAAATCTTAGTACGAAATGATCAATGTAATGTGAATGTAGGATGATCGTAAAAAACATGTAAATTTCGGCATAAAAGTTGTGTTTAATCTTGAATGTATTCAGACATTCTTGCATAACTTTGCGCAGGACGTGCTCAATTTGGCTGAGGTCTACATTAGCTAAAAGGACGCAGAAATTATATCGGAATAACCTTCATTGTGATCACATACATAACTTTTTTTTTTTTTTTTTTTTTTTTTTTTTTTTTTTTTGGCAGTAGTAAAGAAAGGTTCTACAACTTAAGCGCCCTTTTGGCTAGTCCATGGACCTTCTTATTAAAACGCCTAGGTAGAAARCTAAAAGCTAGACAATGAAAAACTGGATAGAATTCTTTGATGTCTCCTATTACTCCAGTAATGAGATGATGTTGTGTCTCCGTTCCTGCAAGTTGACATAACAAAGAAAGACGATCAGAGAGGATATGGAGATGAAGAATTCTGCGTTCTTTAGCCCATCTCAAAACATGACGAATTCCAGTGCCTCAGCCTGCAAAGTCGATTGAGACGTTATCTTGAGACTCCCTTTAAAAACCATAACGCCATTAGCATTCAAAACAACCCATCCAATAGAAGCATCCAAGCTTGGCAACCATCCCGCGTCGACTCTAATACACATACTCCGGCCGGCATTGATTTTGCTCCTCAATAACAAAGAGCGCATGACCACCTTTGAACCAGGCACTACTACCCCAATCCAGCTCAGCGATTGAGCCAAGATAGTCATTGTCGCTTAACTCATTTTTTTCCTCCAACGCCCTTCTTGCCAAGCTTGTCGTCTTATTCCATGAGTTGATAAACCATTGAAAATTAAACTCCCCACCCTGGAATCGGATATGATTTCGCAACATCCAAATACACCAAAGGGTCGTCATGAATTGGATGATTCGGTCAGTACCGTCCTGCATTTTACCGAAAAAACTAACCCAATTTACAACCCAATCTCCAATATCAATATATGTATCCTGGTCCACATTAATGCCCATCATAGARCATTTCCAAATCCGTCTGGAAATTTGACAGTCCCTGAAAAGGTGAGCCCTAGACTCAATGAACTCCTTATCCTCCTCACACATACAACATCGATAGTCTATATCAATGTTACGTCTCCGAAATCCCTCACCAACAGGAAGGCTATCAGAAACAATCTTCCAGATAAAGATTTTCCATACCTGTGGACCCGGCAGCTTCCACAACTTCGATTTACAAAAGGCCTTAACATGATTAGATAATCTTGCTCATTCCTTGACTGGTGATGCGAAATGCGGAAGCGGAATAACTGACAAAATAAAGTAAAATGATATTTGCCTTGAATTCATGTGTAGAATTCAAGTCAATGGGATATTTACTCGGTGTTAGACCTATAACACGAGTAATGGTGAGAATACTCAAGACCTATTGAATATTACTCGGGCTAAAGCTTGATCGCGTCAAACTCTAACGATTTGAATCGAACACATCGATCACGAATTACAAATTTGTAATTTTGTTTTCATCTCAATTCTCTCTATGTGTTTACAAATGATGGCCAAAGGCCTCTATTTATGCTGGAAGGAAGGCCTCTATTTATGCTGGAAGGAATAGCTACCTACATTGAATCTAGTCTCTAATGCATGATGTCTAAATGCAATGCATGAAGAAAAGACCTTGAACATAGTCCAAGACCAAAAGAGAGCCATATTCGTATCAACTGGCCCCTGTTTCTGAAGGTAGGAATCAAAGAGGATCCCGTAACCACTCTTAACCGTGTAAATCCCATCATTGGTATGCCTCCAGAGTCCAGACCCATAAATCATTATGCTGGCTCCTACAACAAGGAATGGCGACAATCCTTCTAGCGAAATTTTCCTTAAAAAGGTGATGAATTACATCTTCATTCCATAAACCACTAGCCAACTTCAGATCCCTAATTTGAAGATGTCGTAAGTCCACATTTTCCATAGATAAAAGGCTATCGTTCGGCTCCGGGTACTGACCTTCAATCCAAGGTACCTCCCATACTCGTAAACTTGACCCACGGCCTGGAATCACGCCCATATGTTCAGCAAAAACATTAAGCCCATGTTTAAGACTTCGCGCCCCCCAAGATAACCTCCCTCCTCAAACAGATCCAGCGATCACATCATCAACAGCACCCCCGGACAGCTTCTTTCTAAAAACGGAACAACAATAGGAATCACGTCCCCTGATAAGATGCCAAGCTTGTTTAGCAAGTAGCGCTTGATTTAAACATTCCACATTTCTGATTCCTAGACCACCTCGGCTTTTTGGTAGCCCGAGAAAAAGATCAGACCGCCAATGGATAGTCTTCCTTGATCTACAACCCGCCCACCAAAAATGTGACAAAAGTGAGTTTATTTTCCTTGCCACACTTACCGGTATCTTAAATACCGATAGAAAGTAATCAGATAAACTTGATAGGACTGAAGAGATCAAAGTTAACCGTCCAGCCGGAGAGAGGAATAGCCCATTCCATGACGAAATGCGTTTCATAACATTTTCAATAAGATCTCTAAAAATTTCCTTCTTAGAGAAATGAACATCTATCGACACACCCAGGTACTTACCAATTCCCTTGTTTCTCCTAATTTTAAAAGTTGTCAAACATTTTTGAGCACGTGCCATAGTAGTCCCATGACTAAACAAGATGCCTGACTTTTCTTCATTTAAGACTTGTCCTGACAGTTCACAGTAGTTTGCTAATGCTTTCTTTAAACATGTAATGGATCTATCATTGTCATGTAGGAAGAAGATGGAATCRTCAGCAAAGAAAAGATGCGTCAGTGGCGTGACGCCACTAGAAAGCCGAATCCCCTTAAGATCCCTAGATGTTGTTCACGAACGATGCAAGAGGAAAGCACTTTGGTACATAGGACGAATAACTAAAGAGATAGAGGGTCTCCCTGCCGTAGCCCACACCTAGGATGAAATTGCTGGAGTGAAGCTCCGTTTAGGAGGATTTCATAGGAAACTGTGGTAACACAACTCATTATCAGGGAAACAATCCTTTCCGAAAATCCAAAAGCTCTGAGCACCATGAGCAGGAAATCCCATCTAACTCGGTCATACGCTTTGCTCATATCCGCTTTGAACGCAAACTTCCCATATTTTCCCCGCTTATGAACATTAATATTGTGAATAGCTTTATTTGCCAACAAAACATTGTCACTGGTTTATCTTCCGGGGACAAACGCATTTTGAAAATCTCCCACTAAGGACGTCATAACTCTTCCCAACTGATTAGTAATGCATTTTGTAACAATTCTCATAAAAACATTACAAGACTAATCGGTCGATAATCAGCAACACATTCCGGGTTCTCACATTTAGGAATAAGAGAAATGAAAGTACGATTCACTTCTCTTAAGATCATACCCGAATTTAGAGCAGATAACGCATCCTTAGTAACATCCTTCTTTATAAATCCCTAACATTTATGGAAAAAGACTGCAGGGATTCCATCCGGTCCCGGTGATTTAAGAGGCCCCATTTGAAAAACAGCCTTCTTATTTCCTGAGCAAAAAAAGGCTTCGGAAGAAAATCTGCTTCATCATCCGTGATCCGTTTTTTAATAGTCCCTAGAAGACGCCTCGCTCTTGCATCCTCCCTTTTCGTCCTTATAGCCACTACCGGATTATAAAGACTAGCAAAACTCCTCTGGAACGCTTCTCCAATTAACTCGTGATCATACACCCATGTACCGTCATTATCCTTTATTCCATGAATGAAATTACGGCCAGCACGTCCCTTGACCCAATTAAAGAAATATTTTGTACAAGTATCACCACTTATCATCCATTTGACCTTCACCCTTTGTTTCCAAAAAATAGCCGCCGCAGAAGCAAAATCACATATTTCCTTATTAGTATTGAACAGAAGCTCGTCATTGCCTTCCTGGATTGCCATATTCATTCCTTCCTCAAGTCGTTTGTCAAAGTCTTCCCATTTAACCATCCATTCTCGTTTTTTGCTTACTGCCCAATCCTTAACTCTTTTCCTAGCTTGGCTGAGCTTTCGTGAAAGCCTAAACGACGGAGAACCATCAAAATGTGCAACCCAGCTATCTTGAATAATCTTAATACATTCTTTATTACCCAAAGCCCAAGCATCCACCTTGTACGGTTTGCGATTTGTATTTCTTGTAAGATGTAAATCCAATTCAATTGATGCGTGATCCGAAATCTGCGTAGGGTAATGCTTAACACCCGTGTTTGGAAACAAAGAAAACCAGTTACTCGAAGCCATAGCTTTGTCCAATCGTTCAAACACACGTCCCATACCACGATGGTTGTTGCACCACGTAAAACGTGGTCCTTTAAACGGAATATCAAGTAAGTTATTACGAATCCGCCACCCATTAAAATCCATCGCACCATCAATTGATCTTGTTGATCGACTTAATTTATCACATTGGAATTCCACTTGGTTAAAATCCCCCAGGATTAAGAATAGGTATTCAAGCTTTGTTAGCCATTCCTCAAGCTCCATAAAGACCATCATACGCTGACTAACACGAGGCGAGCCATAAAACAAGACGAGATACCATAACATTCCACTGTACTTTTCAACTAGCAAAATAACAAAGTGCTTACAAGACATAATAAGACGAAAGTTAGAGTCCTTTCGCCAACCAACCCATAAACCCCCTGACGCCCCCAAAGCATCAACTCCCACAGCATTCACAAAACCAAAAGAACGAAACATAGGAGAAATACTAGAAACATTACATTTAGTTTCAACTAAGAAAACAAAATCATAACCACCATTATTTAGAAGCGCTCGTACTTTAGAAATTGTAGGGCGAGCGCATTGTTAAGGCCTCTACAATTCCACATCAATCCCCCTTATGGCTTACGAGGAGGTTGTGAAGGCCCAACCTCCGCAAAGCCAGCATCCATATCCTTGTCATCAGACGAAGTACTTGATTCCTCATCCATCAGATCAGCAACAACAACTCTGAATCCACAATCCCTGCTCTTATTACCAGCTTCCTTTACCTTATTGCTAAAACAAGGTTTCTTAGCCAAGTGCATCAAATAACTTTTTGCCTTTCCCAGAGAATAAACTGATCCTTGAGGGATAAGATCCTCATTAACCTCAGTGCAACATTTCCTCTTTTTTGCCCTAATGATAGTCTCTTTTGGGAACAATTCCAAGTCAGGAGAATGAAGATGATCCGCCAATCCCATGAAACCATCAGAGTAACTGCAGCCTTTCCTTCCATCAGATTCCAAAGAAGCATGAAGTTTTGATACCTTACCAGAAGCAGGTACCCAGAAAAGCCCTTATTCTATCCTTTTTGTCGCACCCCTTGCCTCATTCATCCCCAGGTTTTCCTCAGCCAACTTCATATCTGAATTTTCAGTAGTAGTCAAATTCTTCGAGTCTTGATTGCCATCAATATGTATCACATTCTCAGCATTCACATCAAGAATAACATTCAAAAGAGCCAAAGCATCATAACTCTCCTTCAACTCTTTCCCCAGCCTAGCTATAGAAGAAGATGCCAGATTTAGAGGAATAGACCCCACTTAAACTGATTCGTCCCTCATTTCAGAAATTACCTCAGCATTTCCACCAATATTTAATTGAAGTTCAGTATTAACTTCAGTATTGGCCTAAGAAGAAATCAGATTGATGGCGGCGCTATGTCTGAAATCAGATGAATCTTGGGAACTTGGTTGATTGACATCCACCATGTAAGCAGACGAATCAGAGTGATGGTCAGCATACCCATTTGATTCTGTATCAGAATCAATAGTGATCACCACAGTTAGAACATCCTCTTCCATGAGAGAAGCTTCAGGTGCCCCATTAGCCTGTTCCTGTGCCCGATTCTCAGCAAAATGATACACAATTGATAGTCCCATTGGAGGTGGATCAAAAGTCTGGTTGTAACCCCTATGATCATCCTCAATTCTTGCCCATTCAATGTCTCCTTCAACTATGTTTAGAATTGCTTCTTGAATTCTCAAGTCACGATCCAGCACCCCCTAGGTCTAGCAGCACCAACATAAGCTTGATATGGGTCATTCACACCCATTTGATTCAGTAACCCTTGCATTTTTTGTTGAACTAGCCTATCAGCAGCAAGTTGTGGAACATCATCTCCCTCACCTTGGCCCTCAAATTTATCCCCCACACTGTGAAACTCCTCCTCAGTATTTGTTGGATTATGAAAGACACCCCAACAGCTTCATTCCCAAGCCATCCTCCAGCACCAGATTGCTCCCCAACAGATAACCCAACACCAAAACAATTTTCCCATCCACCCTGCATCCCTCCCATTCCCTCAGGTTGACCCCCAACACTCCTCACATTACCATTAGCTATCCCAGCTCCCCTACTACCTAATCCCCCCCCCCTTCATTATTAACATCCACACCCTGACCATTACCACTAATATTGACATCCTGCATAACTACCTCATCGTAGTCCCTAATCCCACCAGCATGAATCCCAGCATTTTCACCCTCACCCCCCACTTGAAACAAAACAGGTTCTGCAAACGGTTGTGACGTTACAGCAAACGTCGTTCTTGGCAACACCCTCCCACCTGGTGTAGTACCCAACTCAAAATCAACTAAAGTATTTGGCTCCGCCCTCATTTGATCATCCCTAGGACCTCTTCTACTTCTTATCCTAACCCTTGAGGAAATGAACCTTGTTGTAGATGTTGTCGCTCTCAGATCCATATTGAACATGGTATGATTACTTTGTGATTGGAGAACCACAAAACCCTTCTCCACCGTTCTATCTAACATTCCATTAATATTAGAAACAATTGTCATTATGCTTTCCCTGCATTGGGAACACTTGTGTCCAATTTTTCCACACTTGATACAATACTTAAACACCTCCTCATAACGGAATTGCACCCATAACAAATATCCCCCATCCATAGCAAGAAAAAACCCCTCAAATGGTTCAACATGATAAAAGTGACTAAGTAGCTTACCCGCAACCTCTGCTACATGCATAGTCAAATACTCAAATGGTAGGTCACAAACCCTCACCCACAGCTCGGCATAAGGGAAACGTACCGTCCTTGGCACCGTGTCAGGATACCACCTTGCAAAAACCATAAGGGCACCATCAAATGAAGCAGTACTACGATTCAACATACCCTCCATATCATCAACCTCCTCACAGTGGAGAACATAGATTTCTCCGATACGATACGCTGTTATCCTTCCTTTAGTGTTCCATTTTCTCCGAATGATATCATTAATCTTTTCAGCATCAAAAAGTCTGTAGTCAACCAAAAAGCCCAGCACACAATTTCCGCAGAACTCCCATGATTTACCAAGCCTCGCAGGATCAATATTAATCACCCCGCCACTTCTTGGAAAACGCCAAATGTTTGCATGCAACGGATTCATAGGTTGGAACTCAGCATTGGGATGAGGCTGGTGGAAAGGTTGATGGTTATAGATGTTATGATGAACATCCCCCTCTCCAGCAGTCATACCATTCCCATATCTACCAAACTGTGCCTCAAACTCCATGGAAGAAGATTTACAGAACTTAAAACCTTTTTGCTTTACTAACTTTTTGGAAGAAAAATATGAGACTGAATACTTAGGAGATAGAAAGTTTTTTTGGTGGGAAAACCATCCATTTTGAGTGTCTTAAATAGGATTTTTAAAACCCTAAAGCACGTGAGGTAAACGAAGAGACTCCCCAAAAGCCCCAATCCCAGCCAAGAGCTCCAAATTGGATTGGGCGACGGAGCTCAGAAATAAGCAAATTCAGACCTCACCAATAACCAAAGAGGGAAACAATGATTAAAGATGAACTGACCAACAAAACGTTCTGGCAACTTCAGATTGTTACGCCAGAAATCATAGATTTGTCAGAAAAAAGAGATTTAGGGTTAGCAATACCCAATTAAGAAGAGAAGAAAGTGAAGAGTTGTGATGATTGATAGTATTAAACAAGAAAACCACGTGCTCTCAAAGAAAGAGAGAATTGGCTCTCTCTAGAAACCAAGAGAGAGAAAGTACTAGGGATAGGTTGTTGGTCAGGGGGTTTCAATTGAATGGATACATACATAACTTGTGTAGTTATGTGAAATATTTTCGGCAATAATACATGAGTAGGCGCCAATTAATCAGAAAAATGCACAAAATTTGTCTTGCTACCATTGGTTATTAGCTATTTCCATTCGAGAAATGGAGAGATTAGGTATGTTGTATTCCATCAAAGCAATGGGGAGACATATTATTGTATTGCTATAATTAATTTTCAATATTCTTTTTGCTCATATTTCATAGGGTATTGCTATATCACACCTTAGTTTTACTTGTTAAGCGGTTACGCCCCTATTTTCTCATAATAATAACAAGGGTTTTTGTCAGGGAGTATCTAACATTTAACCTCGTTTGTTTTTTGCCCAAAAGTACCTAAAATTTTATATGGACTTGTTGAGAGGTACTAAATGCTAATTGCCGTTAAAAAAAGTCAGATTTCCGTCTAAACTAACGGAGAACATAATTAAAACCTTATTTTTCTCTTTAATCCTCTAAAAATAAAATTTCATTAACTCTGACTAATCATAATTAAACACCCCCTTTCTTTTCACCTTTACACCATAACTCTCTACTACTCCTCCACCAACACCACCACATTCATCCTTCTATCTTGTAATAATTCTTGAAAGAGGAAGAAGTAGATTAGGATTTCGAGTTTTGTGGTGGTAATTGAGAGATAAATGATGTTGGACGTAAAATAGGTGATTAAGAATGGTGGTTATGGGTTAGGTTGTAGGCGGGAGATTTGGAAGAAGAGATGATGATAAGTAGGTTAGGTTAGTGATAATTGATAAACAATGCTATTATAAGATTTTAAATTGTAATTATAGTTTAAAACAATTTTTATTATGTTTTCCGTTAATTTTGACAGAATCTTGATGACAGATTCCTTAATTGGTATTTGTTAATAAACAAAATATAAATTTTAGGTACATTTGGGTTAAAAAAAAAGTTAGGTACCTTGGTGTAAACGTGACTGAATGTTAGGTATTCCCTAAAAAAAAAATCTAATAATAATAATACTCATATAATAGCAATATGTGGGGTTTAACAATAATGTTGAGGTGAATTAAATCGAATCGAATTGAAATGAACATATACAAACAAATTAAAATCCAAAGTGTAAATTAATTTAATCAATTAGTTTCTTATTAGATCTAAACTTAAACGAACGTAACTTAACTTGAAGTAAAAGATGAAATAGCTCCGATTAACGGCAACCAAAAGGCCTCTCATTATCTAAAAATGGCAGGACAAATATCACTATAAACCCTAAAAAAAAAATTGATGACAAATTGAAGAACAAAAGATAAAGATCCCCAAATACTGTATATCAACACCTGGTAATTCCTTATTCTCTCTTATTATCACTTCAATTTACATAACTTCTTCTCTTTCGCCTTCAATTTAGTACTCATTTTGATTTATTAAGTCGCTATTGTGGCTCTTTTACTCTATTGCGGATTTGCCTGTGATTAGAATATTTGATTTTGTAAAAATAAATTCAAATTTGATATAGGGGAGGAACCGCGGAAATGTATTTGATCATGTTTTATGATATTAGTTTGATTTACACGGTGTAATTGATGAACTCGAGGATATAGTAGTTTGAAATTCGACGTCGTTAGGAAAAGTTTGATGTGGTGGTGGGATGAATGTGATCATGTTATATGCTAGTAATTTGATTTGTATTGTCGAATTGACAAACTTTAATACTCCCGCCATTCCACTTTTATCGTCACCAGTTTGGCTAAATGTGGGATTTGAAAAAGTGATGAAATAACATGTTTACGCGTCGCTTGTAAATGAGGAAATGTAATTGGGATGAAACAGTAGTACAGTTAGTTAACTAGGGCAATATTGTTCACCATCTTTTTCTTACTAATTTAGATACCAGACAATTTATTTAGGAACAATCAAAAGTGAAAAGGAGACAATATAAATGGGATGGAAGGAACAGGAATATTTGATTGTTAGAGAAGCCGCTGTGGGAAAAAATGTTCATGGTTCATGGTTGTGGAAATGAATTTGATTATGTTGTAATGTAGTAATTTGATTTGAATTGTCCGAATAACAAATTCCAAGTACCTAAGCTGAAAGTTGATGTTAACTCCAAAATGGCAGCGGTAGACTGTAGTCAGACTTGAGCTGATTGTGAAGCCATTCCCATTGCTCATTTAGTATTTTGCTATATGTTATTTATTTTTGGGATCATTGTCATTGACACTTATTTTCACCATTTCAGGTGATAAGGCTCACAATTATCCCCGATGAACGTTATTCATAAGGAGATGAAGTTTTCTGTAAGAGTGATTTAAGTACACTGAGACCCCATTTTCTTGAATTTTTTAAAGTAACTTTATGGCTTTCGAAGTTGGGATACAACGTGGCAATCTGACCTCGCTTGCTATTAGTATTAGCCCTCATTGTCCATGCTCTCAATCTCCTCTTCCAGCCAAACGCCTTAAGCTTGCACCTGCCGCAATCAAGTTGAAAAGTAGACTGATAAATGCCAGTTCTTATGAGGTTTTTAGGATTCCAAATCGTATTTTACAAAATCATCGAGTGATAGTGGCTGTAGCAAGAGCTGAAGCAGATAGTTTTGGTGAAGGCCGAAGTAAAGAGGTTGGTGCTTCTTTTGTGTATGTTTCTAGTAAATAACAATTTGTTATTGCTATGTGATTTTTTTTATGTTTATATTATTTTTTAATGTGTATTCTCTATGAGTAGTTCTGTAGCTGGTGTCATTTAAGGAATAACCATGTAATCTTTATTTTTCATGTATCCGTGTATTCTTTATGTGTTCAATCTTAACGCTGACTACGTGTTCAATATTGAAGCTAACTACAACAACATTACCCTAGTGTCTCAATGGCTCCCGTGTATTGCGGGGTAAGGGGGGGTCAAGGGTGGGGGGGTCGGATGTACGCAACCTTACCCTTGTCTTAGCAACACAAAGAGGCTACTCCCAAATAACCCAAGATGAAAGATGAAAATTATGTTGAGAAATGCGTCGGAAAACAGCTACTTCACAAGAGAAAGAACACAACCACTGTAATGGCTAAGGAGCCATTTTGATTTATCCAATCATAATCCAGAACCAAAGAATAACGAGTCTTTGGTTTCATTGAAAATATGGAAATTATCTTAAAGCTGATTATGTGTAATAGTAATATTAGAGCTGACCAAAAATACATACTTGGACCTTCAAAAGCATGGTGAAATTAATTTGTTATCGTTTCTGCCACAATTTTTGAAAGAATCCTTTAAAACATTTTTTCAGATGACTTACATGAAAGCATGTAGAATTCAGGTAAAGTTATTTTCTTAATGTTAGTGGTTGAAGTAGATAATACTGATGATTAAGATGTTAAGTTAGCACTAATATGAAAGTTGTTTAGTTCCTTTTTTGTGAAACTGGATGAAAATGTTTCAGCATTTAAAAATTGTTCTCTGCATTTTGTTTGTTCTTGTTTATGTATGTGGCAATTACTGAGAGGATATATTGTAGGAAGCCGACAAAGGTCAGTTTTTCTTGGAAAAAGAGGACAAGCACTCAGAGGTGCAAGATAAAGCAAGTCAATTGAAGAAAAGAGTTATCTCTGGACTTCTCATCGGTATCTCAGTTGGTGGCATTGTTTTGGCTGGAGGATGGGTTTTCACAATTGGCGTTGCTGCTGCAGTTTTTGCTGGTTCACGTGAGTACTTTGAGTTGGTTCGAAGCCGTGGAATCGCCTCAGGAATGACACCGCCTCCTCGTTATGTATCAAGAGTGTGCTCTGTTATTTGTGCACTTATGCCTATCTGGACCTTGTAAGATTGATCTCATAACTTTTTTTTTTCTTCGTCTCTTAGAAATTCTCTTTTTCTACGATCTTACTGCTATATGAAAGATGACTTGTAAAAAATGGGCTGACTGCTAGTTATATATTAAGGGGCAAAGGGCTAATTGCCAACCAAGCCTTGGTTTTTTGTATATAGTGGTTGTCAGTAGAATAGAAGTTCATGAAAGAGCATTTTGGTTAAACTGTAGATAAACATTTGTTATTTAACATGTTTAAAGGGAAACTACTGTATGTTTGTGCAAGAGATGATCATCCTCGGTGGACATGAGGCCACTTCCCAATTTGAAGTCCATGTCTTCATATGTACTTGCTGCTCTTTGAAAAATTTCATTTCTTAGTTTAAGAAAGCATGCGCTGCCGCCTTACGCGTGAGGCTCACGCAGTTTCTAGCCAAACGGATCTAGGAGTATTTGGTGCGCCTTTTACATAAGGTGCGACAGCAAGTTGTCCCGGCTGTTTTTGCGCTACTGATAGTAACTTATTATCAGCATGCTTTTCTTGTTAGCACCATCACAAATTGAAAACTCGAAGTATATGAAAAAAAAATCAAATGCTGAATTTCTTCCTCATTGCTTTTTCTTTGCTGACAGATATTTTGGTCATATTGATAGTTCCGTGACATCTGCGGCTTTTGTTGTTGCCATAGCATTGCTTGTACAGAGAGGAAATCCACGTTTTGCTCAACTGAGCAGTGCAATGTTTGGATTGTTTTACTGTGGCTATTTACCTTGCTTTTGGGTCAAGCTTCGATGTTGCTTATCAGTGCCAGCGTTGAATACAGGTACAGTAAACTTTTTTTAACCAAGGGTTCATATTAAGAGATACGTTTGTATTTTGTATATACTATTAGAATTTTTTATTAATAAAATACTCATGGATTTATTTGTTTAATAAACTTTTTATTATGTATTTTCTTCTAAATGTCTATTCCCTAAATCACTGTCTTACTTTAAGTCGGATGAAGGATTACTTTGTTCTTTGTTGGTGTAAAACCATTATCCTACCCGCCATTTGCGGAGCCCTTGAGGTAAAGTTACTGTTGGGTTGTGGTAAAAAAACCTATTAGTTCTGCAAATAGGAAGTAATAGGCTATTCAGCTATCGATAAGGAAAATTGGTCTTTAAAAAGGTGTAATATTTTTTTTTTTTGCAACTGTCAGTGGACTCTTAGAGCATGATGTACATGTGTCTTTTTAACAAGATCAGCTGATGAGATGGATATCTTACTCATTCTAAACATTGATAAATGTGCTTGCAAAAGTATGTTGGTATGGGTGATTCACATTGATATGGTTTTGTTGCGTTTGTTCTGGTTGACTTTAATTATTCTTCAACATGCTGTATAGGGTTTATGTAAGAAAAAAGCATTTCATTGAAATGAATTTGAGAAATAATATCCCACCTAATTGATTGCTCTTTCCCTGAAATATCTCCTGTTAGTCTTAAATATCTCTTGATTGATACTGCGATAAAGAAGGCGGATTAGATACATTGCCATTTTGCAACATGAAATTAACTTATCCACAATGAAGTTTGGTTGAAAAAAATATTCCGACTGTCACATGAAGATGGGTATATTAGAAATGACTTAACTACTTATTTCTGAGATATATATGGCTAAATGCTTAGTTCGGTGCACAAAGTGCTACTAAAAACCTGCTTAATGCGTATCACTGTCTCCTGCATCTGCTATTCTGCTAGATGGTGCCACTTCAGTTATGTGAAATTTTCTCTCATTAGAGGAATAATCTGCCACTTCAATGAGTGTTTTTATCAATGTTTTACAGAAATTGGAAGGCTTTGGCCTGTTCTTCTTGGGGGCCAGACTCACTGGACCGTTGGCCTTGTGGCAACCTTGATATGTATGAGTAGCATAATTGCGGCAGATACATGTGCTTTTATTGGGGGAAAGGTAAATGTTATTTTCAATGATTCAAGTATTCAACCTTTTATTGTGTTTGGTTGTTTATACTCCGTATTTCATAATATTGCTCTATTACTCCAACAACAATAACAGCTACTAATTAGGGGGAAAATAAAGTGAAAACCAGAGGTCTATCCAAAAACAAAGAGAAAATGGAGAGATTATTAGTGGGCTATGGACGGTGATGCAATTCTAGACTCCTTGTCACAACGGTGAATGGAAAAGAGGACCTACATAAAAGAGTTGGAAATTGACTCGTGTGACATAGTGACAGAGGAAGGTATATAATTTACTGAAGATTACATATATTTATCGACACCAGGCTAGCCGACTAGGTAGGAATAACAACAACAACAACAACAACAACATCAGAGCCTTAATCCCAAAATGTTTTGGGGTCGGCTGATATGAATCATCGTTTAGAACCGTCAATGGGTAAACGCACACCTCAAAATGCGAAAACAGAAAAGGGACTCTCGCTCCAAGATTGTCACATGAAACAAGTTTTCTTTAGGGGGGATCATTGCTTGACCTGTTGATGGGGAAATAGCAGCAGGTGCTCGGACAGCACATGTGAAAAAAATCTTCCCTTGCATTCCATGACCACATTAAACCCTGTGTCACCTTCCACTTCAGCAAATCTAATTTGCTACTTTGATTTTGTGAGCAGTATCTACATCCAATTTTCCATCCTTAAAATAGAATCGAAATGAATTCATCTCTGACTATACAAGATGATAATTTTCAGCATTGTTACTAATTTGCTGGTTGGGTTTCATTACTCTCATTAGTCTCATACTTCTGATAGGTCGGCTTGTGTCGATGCACTCATAATGCTTGTGTCAATACTCTCGTATTTCTCTTGTTATTTCTTGCAGATTTAAGATGGTCTTGTGGTTTTAAATCTTCTAATCGTTTGGTTCACTGCGTAGGAATGAAATGGATTGGGATGAGAGACCATAGAAGTATGGGGTTCTAATTCCATACCTTTCAAAACATGTTTGGTTCATTAGAGAAATAAACATAAAAGAATGGAGTTTGAATCCATGGGGGAGGGGGTGGGTATGAGATTCCAAGGGGTTGGGGTGGAGATAGAATCCAACAGGATTCTAACTCCATTCCAAAATGTCCCAACCAAACACTAGAATGACTAGAATCTATTCCATTCCATTCCAAACCTCCCAACCAAACACGTGATGAGATGATTTTTAGTTGCAAGTTTGAGACCAATGAAAAAGTGCCAAGTACCTCTTATGCTTGTTACGTGCTTCAACTTTTTATCATAGAATGTTTTCCTATTCTAGTTTTGAAGATATTTGCTTCTAGTTGTTTTCGTTCCATTCCATTTATAGCTAATTTTGGCAACTGGCCATATAGGAGACGGTACTTTCAAAAACCCTTTATCATCTTGATAGAGGGTACATCCTCTTTTTAAACAATGGATTTAAAGAAGATTTGGGGATAGTTGGATAAAGTGAGGGGAATAATAAAATAACTTGGATAGAAATAATGGAAATCAAATAGTAGCAGTGTCTTGTTAGGTCTACCTTATTTACAAGACGTACCTCTGACTTCCTGGGGGATTTTTGCTTAGGAGTGAGTGGGTGGCCAAGGCGTGTTTTGTTAAACTAAGATCTGAATACGTATATGCTACCTTTTATGGTCCCTTCATTTTCTATTATTCTTGTAAATACAGTCTCAAGGCTTTTTTCACCTTCTCAAGAATTTCTTACCCCCATCCACTTCATACCACCAACAACAAAAAAACAAAAAGGAAGAGAGCTAGATCTTCAGGAGCTTAGCTCATTGATGCTCTGAATAAACTTCTTATTTATATGCGTTGACTGTGTTTCTTGATTGATGCTCCACGTCATAGACATCTTGCTAGATGCCTCAGCATGTTTATTCTGTATGTCAACCTAATATTATTTGTATGGTAATCAGGCATTTGGCCGAACACCACTTACAAATATTAGCCCAAAAAAGACTTGGGAAGGAGCTGTCATTGGGTTGGCTGGATGCGTGGCCACTTCTTTCATCTTATCAAAGATCTTTTGTTGGCCAAAATCTTTGTTCAGGTACGTTTTTCTGTTTGTATCTTCTATAATTCTTTTTTTTTTTTTTTTTTTTTTKTGTGTGTGTGTGTAAGTATCTTATCGGAGTATTCTTTTTGGTTACATAATATCATCACCCTTGTTAGTTTGTTATGACCATTTCTTCAAAATTATATGTGATGCCCTGGGTAATAATTCAACACAAATTTATTGTGTTACTTGGCTTTTAACGTCATTTTTCCATTATTGCAGTTCAGTTGTGTTCGGGTTTCTGAATTTCTTTGGCTCTCTTTTCGGTGACCTTATCGAGTCAATGATAAAACGTGATGCTGGCGTTAAGGATTCAGGTTCTCTTATACCCGGGCATGGTAAGACATAAATTTGGCACATTGTTGTGTGACTGAAGCTTCTTGGATCATTTGATCGTTTCTTGTATGCCCCTTAGCTCCATGGTTATTAGAGTTTCTCAAACCCTCCTGAATCCTATAATGCAGCTGATTAGTGTACCAATAGTTTCAATACGCATGCCCTACATATCCTAGCCAGTGACTTTTTAGAAGCAAAACACTTTTGGGAGATATACTTTTTTATTTCCTTCTATTAAATTAATTATAATCTTTTTGTGGCCTGTTTATTGGCCTGTTTTTTACTTACTAGGTGGAGTGAGGGAGGTAATAATATGTCGGCGAAGAGGAAATACTGCAATAGTTAGATCTTAAGAATTGGCTCACCCATCTCAGAAACGAGAGAGCCACACTGTTGCGAGTTTTCATTTTTTTGTCTCGTCTAATTATACCCTTTTGCCACTTTATCTCTAGTTATTAATCGTTAAAAAATACAAAAAATTAAATTGTTGCACATTGTGATTTTGAAAAAAAAAAAAGGTATAATTAGACGCGGAGGGGGAAAAAAAGAAGAAAAACTATGCAATAGTGTGAATCAGCCCCCCAGTGTGCCTCTGGTGCAACAGCACAAGGGTGTGCTGCCGCCTTCCTGCAACGGGCTCTCATCATCTCGGGGAGCCTCAATATCTAAGATATATAGAATTTTTTGCTTCACTACTTTGGTTTTTAGTGTTGTTTGTGACATAAAAAAATATGCAGGTGGAATATTAGACAGAGTGGACAGCTACATTTTTACAGGCGCTCTTGCTTACTCCTTCGTGGGAACGTTCAAACCACTCTTTGGTGTTTGATCCCAGATTTAATAGAGGAGGTATGCCTTTATATTTACAAAGGCAGTAGGTAATAGAGGAGCTTCAAACAATTCCTTGAGCCCAAAAGACGAAGCAATTGCCTTCGCTACATCAGAGCTGGTTTGTTCCATCTTGTAGTTCCTAGTTTTTTTAAGCGCCGTCAAATGGATTTTCTTATGCTGCCATTTGCGGTTGTACAGTTTCTTCAATTACGCCGTTATAGTCAGTCGTAAGCTTGTAATTTTTTTGGAAATTTTTTAGCACAAATGATTGCAAATCTGTGCATTCTCAAAATAATGTCAACTAAGTGATATCCCTTGTAATCGTAAGTTTCAGGTGCATCTATCCCTTCAGTTAGGTTCATAGTCGACCATAAAATTGTATTGTCTTGAAAGTTGTTCACAGGATATATTAAGTTTGAGTATGTTCTCTTTCCAATCAACTAGTTTCACCTTGATATTTTCGATCACCAAGTGGTTTATACCGTGTCCATGATTCAATTTTTGAGTACCTAGAAGGGAAGAATTTTTTTTTTTTTTTTTTTTCTCTTCTCGCTTAGCTGGTTAGGGAAAAATTTTCTTAGCATAACGGCTAAGAAAACACTCTTTCCAATTGTAAAAAAAAAAAAAAAAAAAGAATTTTCTTAGCGTAGGGCTTAGGTTTGAAACTTTTACAATGCGTTTTCATCTATATAATCAATTGACTATTCTTCTCAAAAAAATTTCTAAATTTAATTTAGACTCGTTACAAGCTACGCCCCCTCTTAAAAACGTAGTCTCATTTCCCATGTTCGTTATTAAGGGAGCATTTGGTATGCAAAGGGAAGCGCAATGGTTGGACAAAAGTGAAAGAGGGAAAATGGATTGTATTACCCCGAATCTTTAATCCTTATTTGGTTACTCAAGAGAAGGAATAACAATAACCACTCATGTTTGCCTACAACACCATCAACCACCACTGATTTCACTACCCACCCTCCCATTGCCCATCCTATACGACTGCCAGCGCCAACAACACAACACCCGACGGCTGACACCGACGCTCTTATCAACTTCGTCCGTGGTCTATAAAACAAACATTCTCATGTAGTCCCGAAACTTTATCCAGCCCCGAGAGTAACCCCACCAAAACCTCGAAAAGTCGTTTATTTAGAGCATGTTTGGCCTAGATTGTTAAAAATGAGTTTTTGTTTCTAAAACTTGATTTTTTAAAAGTAGTTTTCAAGAATCAAAAACACCAAAAGATGGTATTTGAGAAATTATTTTTAACTTTTAAATATATGATGTATTTGGCCAAAAAGTACTTAAAAACACTTTGAAAAATTAGACCAAACACACACTTAGTTTACTACGGAGTATATTATATCCTCAGTTACCATTTCCTGATTTTAACTTTTAGTGATCCTTTTGTTGTCAATTTTGGAATGATCTCATGCAATGTTTACTGCAGAAGTCTAATAACAAGAGATATTGTCTCTAACAAACTAGTCGAAAATTAAACCCTAAGAAATGACTTGAAACACGACGGACAAATAAATAATACCAACACAAAATGAGTGAAATAAAGGGGATAAAAAAAAGGTAATTCCTTGGGTAGAATCAAATAAGCAGTACATGGGGTTGACTAATTACAGGTAATTAAATTAGTTATCTGTTACACTCGATATAAATACTCTTGTCGGTACCAACTTCTGAGCATTGTTGCCTCTGCAACTACCTTACAGCCTCAATATACAGTTCTACAAAAACATAGGTTCTTCTAGTCTTCTACTGCTATAATGAATAGGTAAAAGCAAAAAGGCTACTCTTTCTAGGTTATCAGAGCAACATATACAGAATCAGGCTCACTATCTATAACCCTTGTATTACAAAGAACACGACACCAAATCGATGGTGACCTCGGTCTTAGACACAAAGAAGCATGTAATGGCAACCACCTCTAAATATATGCAAGGGAATTCCGGTCATGATCAGGTTGTGGTCTACCTCTTGTAGGAGTTGGTGGTCTTTGAATGTTGAGCTCCTGTGAATGACATGAAGCAAACTCAATATACCAAATGGGCCATGGACTTCTATTTTAATTTTGTCAAGTGTTAAGCTTACAAGTATAGCTTTTGAATACTGGAGTAAATATCGGGCAAAGTTGGCATTACTTAATCAACAGAGTCAAATAGAGACAATAAAATGGGATGAAGGTAGAACGGATTTTCAGGAACTTTACCTGCATCCAAGTATCATCTACAGCTCGTTCGGGAGATGTCTCAGGTGATTGCATAGGAGGTGGTATGGGATGAATCAACTTTGGAACCACCACTAAACCTCGACCAATAACCAGTATTGCTCCGGCATTGTTAGCAGTTCCTGAGATAAGATCAAACGTAAATACATAATTGCTCGATATGTTTAAAAACACACTTGTTTTTTCTTTTAGGTTAGACATTGGCGGAGGTGATAGATAAATGTACTTACCACAATAGTTTGTAGCAGAAAAAAGCGTGATTAACTGCCCTTGAGCAAATCGTTCAAAGCCATCCATCACGCACTCATGGGCTCTTATAATGAGCTGAAGTTTGTTCTTCTTACAAAATTCTGTGACCCGATCAGGCTGCAAGAAACCAGCAACAAATAATTTATCATGATAGTACTTAGTGAAAAGAAGGCCCACACAAGATGCCAAACATAGAGATCCATTGGACAAATCAAACATAGAAGATGACCGTCACCAAATTAAATAACTTGAGGACTATGAGGACTGCTTCAAGAAGACAGTACATTCTTGTTACTCTCATTGCGGTAGATACTACTTTTTAGCATTGGTTACTGAAGAAAGCAAACCACCCCGCAAAGACACACCATCTACTTGATACAGATTTACCAAAAGGAGAGAGGTATTGAATAATCAATATCTCTTGTGCATAAAATAGAGAACGGACTTCAAAAACTTTCTTCTGTGCACTGAATATTTAGAAGTTAACCTCTACAATGGCATGGAAAGAAATAGCCTCGTTAAGACCTACAGTTCGTAGAGAACTCAAGTTCTTACAGTTGGGCGGTAAATACGGGGATGCCTCATAGAATGTGCAACACTGCAACCTTAAAAAGTAAAAAAGATGATACGAAGGATTGAAGTGATCAATTAAAAAGTGGATAAAACCTCTATGATGACATTCATTTACAACAGATTTCACTCTCACTACAGATTTCACTCAAGCATGTCATTGTGATGTCATACAAGGACCCACTTAGCTGCAGGACCGGCAAGAGAATAAGATTATTTTGGAAGAAAACGTGTTGAACGGATTCAGTAGTTCACAAAATAAGACAAATAGTGAGGGTCTTAGGTCCACGAAAACCCCTATGAACCAAAAACTTGGAAAAACTAATAATGTACTTTGGATCATCAGAAAAACAGAATTGAGTTGACATTAATTAAAGTCAAGTCTTCGCCTTTCTCTGAAGGAAGCAGTATATATCGAGAAACTTGCAACAGGGTACAAAAGAATAGTTCAGGGTATAAGTTCAAGTCATTAGATGTATGACTTGAATAAATAATTAAAATGACGTAAAAATAGTCAAGACTATGGGAAACCTAGAAGCATCACCAATAGGCACAGTTGCATGCTCTGTCGTACTCAGAAACCAAAAGACTAATCAGACAGTTTTTGTTGGGGAAGTTATTATTACAGAGTCATTAAAAGGGCGTAATACGACAAGCAGAGTAAGCAAGAAGAAATAAAATGCAGATAAAAGTAATAAAAGCAGATGAATCTAATAAAAACTTTAATAGTACATACCCCAAATGTGACTAAACCAGGACCTCTAGCATTTGGTCTAAGACCCTCTATACTATCATTTTCCGTAGGATCAGACCTGCCAAAAAGAATAATTTAAGACGTCACAAATTTGTATAAAGCAGTGAAAGGAAGGCATTCCTCCATCCCATTGATATTGTCCCCATTTGACTTTGGAGCTCAAACGATATCAGCTTCGACCGAAAATATCTTCGAATACATAAATAGCTAGTTTTAAAAATGATATGGAAGAAAGGTTGTTTTGGTAAATCAAAATAACAAATTTTCATTGTTATTTTTACATATTTGAAGATAGTAACAGTCAAAGTTGGCATTGGTTGACCAGTAAGTCAAATGAAGACTGTACATTTCGGTCCTTTGGGATGGAGGTAGTAACAAATACCACATTAAACTGCATACCAGAGGAGGTCCATCAGGACTATAGACCCAGCATCCATTGTTATGGGCCTCTCGATTTTCTCTATCTGTTCTACAGAGTGAATAGATCGCCCAATGCCACCATGCATGCATATTATTTTCTTCTCAATAAGCGCTGCAAGAGGAAGATAATTGAAGAGCTGATTGAACCGTGTCCATGCCCAAATCCCATCATTCTCACCCTAAAAAAAACGATATTAGGACAAGCAAAAGTCTAACAAGTAGCTAGTATGAACAGACAAAATCCAACCGCATATACCATTCTTTCAATGCATTCAAGACGAAATCCAAAGAGCGCATTAATGTCAGCAGCTTCATGATTCCCACGAATCAAGTGCACACTTTCAGGATATTCAATCTTCAAAATAAGTAAAAACTTGTCAGCTTGCATAAAATACTAGCTGATAAGAATCATAAAAGCTGACAAGACAAGCCGGGCAAGAACCTTTAGAGCAAGAAGTAAAGTGATAGTCTCCAAGCTATGCTGTCCTCGATCAACATAATCACCCAGAAACAAATAATCGATATACCTGCAAAGGATAGAGATCAATTTATAAAATATCATGCCAACACTCCTTAGCAGCAGCCGATAGCCAGAGAGTTTATAATTAAGATCACACTCATGTGCGTACCCGTGTTCGACACTTGACACTTGGTATGACACCCCGACACTTTATTTTAGACCAAAACTTGACAATTTTATTATAAAATGAGTCGGACTCTATGATGAGCACCCATGTCCGACCCTTTGAAACGAGTCTGAGTAACACAAAACATAACTATACAGAAAGACCAGATAAAAAAATCATATCTTTGATATGTATGCCATTATATAATAATAAAGACCCCCCCAAACAAAAAAAAATATTATTTACAGTAGTTTCCTTCAAGTTTATCATGCCAAGTGCGTAACATAAATCACGATCGTAATGACCACATTTTCATGTGTAATCCGCCAACAACAATGTTTCCAAATTTGAATGACTAAAGGCGTAACAGAAAATAATACTTCGTACTATTAAATTTCATAAACAGCATATTCAAATGTACATATCAAGCTGCTCCTCACTGGAATGAAGTTCACAGTGACATTAATATTCCAATGTACTAATTAAACTTACGTAATATCACCGGCAGTTGAAGGAAACCCATATTCGTCAAACAGGCGCATTAAATCACCAAACTGACCATGAAGATCACCAAAGACCTTGATGGGAGCTTTTAACTGAAGAACCGTCGATTCATGCATAAAAAGCTGCTCTGCAGCATGGCAAAGCTCACCCACTTCATAAGAATCTAAGAAAAACTTCCTGTTAGCTGGAGGTTTCCAGTTCCTTGGTCTTAATAAAGCGGATAGAACCTGACAGATTTAAAGAACGGGAAAAACCAGGGGGAAAGCAGTTGCTCATCAGCTTCTAATAGAATCACCCAAACACTTCTGAAATAACTTACGCTACTTGTGTAAAAAGAACAGGAAAATAAAATAAAGAATACAGAGCCACTACGTAGTACTGAGCTTCACTACCACCATATTCACACGGAATATTATATTAATATAACATGAACGTTATATACTACTCCCTCCACCCACCTATTTTCACCCCATTTCAATAAAATACCCCACACATATATTAGAGAAATGGGGTGAAATGATGATATTGAGCTCAGAACCACATGGTAAGGCAAGCTCTTTTCCATGAGAAAAATAAATAACTTGGCCTGAAGGTCCTACTTTTTTATGCAAACCCTGAGGTGACTTCGAGCGTACAAACTTTTTGTTCGGATTAGACTGGTCACTGCTAACAGGAATCATCCTCCTGCTCTCATTTTCAAACTGGTCAAGCGATAATTGCCTCACCATTCCACCTAAGTTTCCTACAGCTTCTTTAGCAACTACAACCTGCGCCCACATAAAAAATTAGATACTAGAAGACATAGGCACAAAGGAAACGCATTGAAGTAGAAGGCACGTACTGCTCTAGGATGAAGACGAACGCCAACATCAGCATAGCCCCCATCGGAGGGAGCGTCTATAGCAGGTGTACTGCCTTCCGCAAAAGGTGTGTCATCTGGAGGAGATGAAGATGCGGCCTGTGCAGCTTGCCACACGGTTTTAACTGCTTCAACTTCAGCAGCAGATGCCTCCACAAGTTTGTCCACAGATTTCTTCTCCGAACTGAAAAATTATAAGTTCCAAGGGTCAAAAGCAGTTAAATAAGATTAGTTTTATTCAGAGCGAGGTGCAACGAGGAAACAAGGGCCTGTGGCGACAAGGCCAGCGCCTCACACACACACACAGCACACTGTTTTGCAAATAAAATTGTAGCTAGTTTTTTTTCCCCTTTTTGGTGCAGCAATTCTCCTTTTTTAGATTTTAAAGAGGTTGAACATGTAAAGAATAAAAGGTAGGTCAACTTAAGGATATAGAAGAGCGAAGAGCGTGATAAAAGAACTAGAAGAGTAATACAAAGACAGCAGGGAGTAATGTCCATCGTTAGCTGCACCTTATGCAAAGGCATGGCTAAGGTGCCGAAGCATACTTCAGTGAGCCTTGCGCTTAACTGCGCTTGAGCCTCTCTTTTCTAAACTAAGCAACCAAATCATGCGACCCATCACAAATGTAGCCAAGGTTGATCAGAAACTTGTACCTCATACTGCCAGATGGACCCTTCTCGTGTCTTCCTTCTGACACAGGTACCTGAGCAGGCAAACTACCTTGACTTTTGGGACCAGTTAAGCTTGAAGCTCTTTCAGTCATCAAAGGGTTAGAGTTGACATCAGATTGCGAAGCCGCGTTCTCAGCCACAAGGAAATCACCTAGCAGGATATCTGCATAGAACTTTACAGCTTTTCATACCAGTTGTGCTTTTACTAAATGAATGTATTCTACCACTTCTGTAGCCCCAAAATAAGTATATGACAATATGAAGGCTCTAATAAAATTCTAAAACTTAAACAGAGCACAAGAGAGCGTACAGAAGAGAAAGGAAAAACAGAAAGGAATAAATGGCAACGGTTTAGGTACGTGTAAACCAAATTGGAAATATATCTTTTTGTAACTTTCTTTCCACGTCGAGAGCTATTTTACACTCTATTAGTGATGGCTCCTTTTGAGAGTTCATATAAGCCTTACTCACATGATACCAATTCTCCCAGCAGATTTCTCTAGAAGACAATACTCCTAGTAGAATCTAAAGATCTAACTTATAAAGGTATGGATTATGATTCAGACACTGCTCCTCATTGATGTCACTACCAAGTTGTTTGCTTCATGAACCCCAGTGCAGTCGACGAGTTTAAAAGAGTAAAGAGCCAAAAGAAAACGACAGAAAGGCACTACTTGTGATAATTATCATTCCCCCTGCTCATGCTTACACTCGCGATGCAAAAATTCCCACCTTCATCCTACCCTTCAAAGATCCATTTTGCTACCCCCTCATCCTCAACGCCCTTCTTTAAGGACATTCGAGAACTATTTTTTTTTCTGAAGAAATGACTGAAAAAATATCATACTCGGGATTCTTCAAAGTTCAAACAACCCCAACCCAGTTTCTCACCCTCATCACACCCTTCCGGAAGTTCCATTCTCCAGTGCCTTACCGACCCCTACGTTCTCTCTATTCCCAAACCCTACCCACAATGCTCCAGTTCCCACATACCATCAGCCACAGTACATTCACAAAATTAACTGCTGGATAAATACATCCCACCTCTAGCATCACCAAAAAGAAACATGAATGCAAAACATGATATCACTTTTCACTAGGAAACTGCTTACAAATGCAAGTCAAGGTCCAGAATGGGTAAAAAGACTGGTATTTGAAGCACACAGACAGGGAGGTATCCCTAGGGAAGCAAAACTTATGAGACTAGACACAGCTACTAAGGCTAAAGAAGCAAAATTATTAAATAACTTGCTCCTGGGTCACAACAATATGTTAGATTGTCTAATCCATACATGCGTCAATGACTCTTACTCAGAATTCTTATTTGGCCAGTCAAGATCAGAATGAGGGAAGAGAAAATTTGTTTTGAGCACAAAGAGCAAATTTTCTCATACATTCCTCTTATCCTATCCCCCATCAATCCCCACGAACCTCAGTGTTGCATTCTACTACAAATTCCATGAGTGCATGACTTTTGTTTACTCACTGACATTTGACATTTTTTATTTTGTACTGTAAGAAGATTACTCAAGAAAGCTAGAGCGCTAAATATCCAGGTCTCCTTTTATACGAGGAAGCCATCGCCTTTGTGTCTTTTGTACATGGTCCTCAGCCCCTTAGAGTATTATAATCGACATTCAACATTACTCCATTATTTGTGAAGAAATATGACGGCTACCATGGCTTATACACGCACAAGGTTTAAGGATCGGAGTACAACATGTTTTGATAGAGGACAAGTTTCTCTATGATAATTCCATCATTAAATGAGACACTCGAGTGCAGCAAGTCTTGAAGAAAATGTATTAGCTTGATAACCTTCGAATAGGTCATCAACAATGTCAACAACTATACCTCCTCTCAGGCCACCGTAGATATATATCCGAACACCAACAGAAGCAGCGGCATGACGACAACGACGCATTAACTCCAGTGGAGGTTCGTGCTCCCCTTGTCCCTTGTTAGACTTAGCAGAAGTCACTAGTCCATTTCTATCCAGCCACACTCCAGCAGCCGTGTCCAAAACTTCAATATGAAATAGTACCTGGTTAGTAGTAGTACACACTGGAAAATTCATAGGGCTAAAGATATCAGAGGTTACCTGTGATGGTTGCTTCACCTTCAACGGCACGTCCTCCCCTTAGAACACCTCCTGTAACATGCAATCTAGCACCTACAAAGACCTAAGAACCAACAGTTTTAGCTACAAACGTATCTGTCTAACCTCGTAAAATCACTCACTATTAGAAACTGGTATACCCTTTCTTTTGTTTAAAGGAAGCGACAAGAGCAATTTTTATGCTGACGGGTTTTGAAAGCAGCTCATGAGTACTATTAGTCAATGACTTCATTATATGTACTACTTGACATCTGCCGAAACTAATATATGTGCCTACAACTAATAACCCACTACTGAAACTAGCAAACAACCAGCAAAACTAAAAATGGAAAAGAAAGTTGAATAGCAGAACTTACCGCAGCATGTTGATATCTTGGAGAAGGAGCGACACCAGGAGCAAGGGTCCACTCCCATTGACCGTTTCTATGCATGAGTAGCCCATAAGCATCAGCAAGTGGCTGCACACACAAAGGGATGATTAGGGCACACATGAGAGGCTGTTGTAATTCTATCTAACTCTTTCCTTGTCCACAACACGATATCAAAAATAAAGTAGTACAGCCCAGAAAACAAGAAAACATGAATCAAGAGAGATGAAAAAAAAAAACACTAAGCCAGAGATACAAAGGATAATCAAAAATCATTATAATCTGAAAAGAAGTGAAGAACTATATATCTACCTTTAAATTGCAAGTATGAGCTGTCCTGCTGTGGCAAAAGTTTAAAGGAAGGTTTCATAACCTTAACAGTTTCACACGAACAGGATGCGAACATGAAAATGGCCGCAAAGGGCATAAATAGATACTTTCAATTCAAATAACCAGAGTGTAATAAATCTTTTAGAGTTAGTTTCGCCAAAATAAGAAATGGAGCGATTCCGTTAAATCAGGCAAAGAAGGAAAATCTTCGAAATCCAAACAAAAGTGGAGGGATTATGTTTTCTTGTTTTCATTTAAATACATGTTTCTGTCTTCGGAAAGGTTAATGCATTTTGAGCTCTTATCACAGTTTTATACTTTTACTATCTTATTCAGTTATATTTTTATCATGTTTTCCCTATTCTCACTTCTGCACTTTGACTATTGTTTAGTCTCACATTCACGAATTCAAATAATAATCATGTTTGTCAACGAAATAGTTGAGGATTAAGTTTTTATTTTGTTATAGAGAAATAAGAAATAATGACTTAATAAAGGAGCAGAAGAGGACAATCACTGAATGAGTCCAAGCATGCAACATCACAAAGATGACCAACTTTGTAGTATAAATGTGATCCTTAAAAACACCCATAAATATACGAAATACCACACCAACCAGATACGCTAAATAACAGTAACAAAAATAATTAATATGGATCAAGTTCGAGCATGATGGCCTCGTCAAAATCCACGTACAAGAATCATGATAAAGGAGACTTCTACGGACGAGAATAATCAATTACTTTGTCCATTGTGTTATGATGGAGAATGATAAAGCAATATAAGAACAAATACAAAAGGAAGGAAGCATTCTAGTCGAAAAGAGCACGCCAGGCAAACATATATTTTAATGGGCCAGTTAAGGAAAAACGTGAAGAAAAAGCAAGTGTGATTTTCGACAAATCTGCAACATACCGCGCCCGTTGTATCTCTTCCACCACAAAGCAAAAACATCCCATCTGATCGGGCACTTGCCGTGGCATACCTGGAAAAAAGCGAAAACAATAATTGCTTTATAAAAAAGGTTAGCTTATCTAGAGGCAACTAAAGTGGTAAACACTTGACACAAGCATATTTACAATACGAAAGCAGCAAGGATTAGTTAATTCCCAGATCAGGGCATCAATCTAACAGCAACTTTACAAAACTATTAATCTATTGAGAATAACAATCTCTACTGTCTCTTACTTAAAAAACATACTATATTCCATCAATGTATTAACTTCATCCACCTCTCTTGTACCAATAAGAGTAACATACCAACAGAATAGGTTAATTAATTTCACTTCTTTTAATTGCCGTTTATCCACCTTGTCCCGTTGTTTCACCCCATACATTATTCAAGGAAGCCCCACCAACAAAATCAATGACATAGAACAATGCAACTCCAAGAGGCATGTTTTCCATCTATGTACTAAGTATTAGCTTCATCCACCTCTCTTGTACCGATAAAACATCAAAATCCTTCACACTAAAAAGAACACACTCTAGTACAGTAGTACTCTACGTCTCTACCTCCCTCTATCAGGAACCAAGTGAACTTCTAGTTCTGGCATATATGGATCAGTTCAAGGTTTTGAGATGTACAAAAGAATACAATGTCACTAGCCAATGGTTGTGTAATGTCTTCAAGATTACAATGCCTTTCATCTGTTTACACTGAATAGCTTTATTCGGAGTACTGATACATCCATATAAAGAAAGGTTTTAAGCAAGCATCCGTAGTTAAGTGTTTGTTGATAGGCTTGCTACGTGGACCATTTCTTGTTTGTGAAAATATAAATGACCCTGAATTCCACGTGTTCTTCTGCCGATCTAATTTTTGCCACATGCATCTTCCAGTTCTTCCTAAAGTTTCCGGAAAACCAAGTTAGGTGAGGCTTTGGTTAAAGCCACCTGCTTCTTTCCAAATTGATTCTACATCTTCCAGTTATTCATAATGTTTCATGTGTATGCACTTATTATACACTGGACTTCTACAGTGATTAATTGCTCAATTAGTTTGGCACACCTTTATTTTTTAGAGAGGCAGAGGGAGACCAGGTAGGGGTATCCTCTTACATTGACGTCAGGATTTCTTCATAAATTGATGTCAAAATGCTTTATTTTTCTATTTTCTTTTTCTGCAGTAGACATCAAAATGCTTTGCAAAGGTGTTTATCATTTCGATCTCATTTAGTAAAGATTAGGAAATGTGAACATTCTGAAAATTTATGAAATATTTGAAGTTAGATATCAACAGCAATGGTTCGGGGAAAGATGTGTATCAAATTCACAATGTTTCGACAAAATCTCTGAGGCTTACAGTGACAAAAGGAGAAATTATCCAAATATATCATTAGCTGCCTTTTACATATTATAAAATATCAGCGTCGCAGGCTGACAGTCTTTTTACGTATATTAAACTCACAGTTTGCTGCAGATTGGTTTTACTGGGCAAGTGCTAACAACTTTCAAACCATAATGCTTCTACGAACTCAAGTCCATGGCCATTTAGCATACTACTCGCAAAAGCCATGATCACTAACAACTACAGGAATGAAAACATTACAGAGGCATAGTAAAAAAAAAGATGGACTACTACTGCTGGTGATAGCATCCAACAATGAGTATTTGTAGTTGGGATGAAAAACACATAGTATAAAGAACCCCACCCATCTGCTATAGTCTCAAAACAGAAATTCTCCAAGCTTAAAGACTGCAAATTATTGTTGAAATTATCATAACGGAATGAACTCACATTCTAGCAGAAGGTCTATCACCTTCAGGGTTAAGCCTCTGCCAAACATATGGCTTTTGAGCAGTATCCAAAACCCAAGCATCTGAGAGAACCCTTTTCCCTGTAAGGTAAGAATACATTAATATGATCGTGTTGGCCCAAGTAAAATGTAAAATACCGTGCTAAATAGCAGAAAAAGAACGGCAAAAGCTAATGACGACTGTGAGCAAAGCATTTGGAAAGCTAATAAAATCAGCAAGCATAAAAATTATGGAAGTGCAATAGAAGGGTTGAACTTTAATCAGCTTCAACAACGGAAACCATACCGAAAGTCATAAACCAGTTGAATCAAATTTCAAAAAACTTGTTTTGTATGCAACATTGCAGTATGCACTGAGATTCCGTTATAGCCATAGGTGTTTTTAGGTTGATGATCAGGGTGCCAAAAAAAACATGTAAGTATAGTTCACAGTCAACATTCAACGATACTAAGTGAGTCGATGGTGGAACAGTGGTTAGATGCTCAGTGCAAAAGCCCACTCATCCTTGATTCCTTGAGAATCTGAATTCAATGACTCTTGTTGCAATTTTTTCCCCGTATTGCTTTCTTTATTGGTACCAAAACCTTCCAAATCTAATTCAATAGTTATAGCCAATATGGAGTCCCTTCCCTTTCTCTTACTTAAAAAGAGTGATGATACAAATTTATGAATAAGCCTATTACGCACATGTTTTATCAATATTCCTTTAATTGAAATTCAAAACCACTAAAGGGTTTTATTAACTACCATAATATTTCTATTGAATAAAAGGGAAAAACCATCTTGTTTTCCTCTGCTTCATATTAAAATAAATATAGAACAAATCTCCATTTATGCTTCGAAAATCCTATATTGTTTGATTCCCATACTCGAGATCTTTTCTTTGTATTTCTGTTATAGTTAGTTTCCGATAAACATATAACAATGCGCTCTTGCTTGATGTAAAGGTCAATAACTACAAGTTTTTTCGGAAAAGTATAATAATAGTAATATGTTGATAATAGGAAATGAACATAATACGTTTATTCTTAATAATAAACTTACGCTTTTAACGTCAATAAATTTTAGCGTAAACTGACTCAAAACAAAATAAGAAAATGGCTTATCCATTTCTCTATTTAAACTTTGATTATACCTTCCATCTGGAATTTTGTACCCTACGTATGACATAGATATTCCAAACAACAGAGAACAGACTAAAATCAACCTCTTGTGAAAGATTTGGTCTTTGGCCTGATGCCTAAAAAAGCACCTTATATCATGAGATCACATAACCTATAATCACTACTTTTAGCAGATTGGCTCTGAAGAATTTGAAACACTAGCCTGCAGAGTTTTTTATTAAACACTTTTTTAAGTCCTGTGGGTTGTAAAACAGTGACGTGGTGAACAAGAAAAGAGGGTAGAATTGAATAAGGAGGAAGACAGCATTACATTGCATGTCTAAAACTGTAAACCCAAGTCCTGTGGGTTGTAAAACAGTGACGCGGTGAACAAGAAAAGAGGGTAGAATTGAATAAGGAGGAAGACAGCATTACATTGCATGTCTAAAACTGTAAACCCAACTACCCAAGTGATCCACCTCTACACAACAAGCTGTGCATGTTTCTCAGACAGAACTTGAGTTTGACGCTTCTTTCAACAAAAAGTAGATTTTTAGGAGAAATGCAACTTTCCAGCAAACTCTGAAGAGTGATTAGGCATACATTGCGTAACACATCACCATACGTGATACGCCCTACTCAACGAAAATTTTATAATTGTAAAATAAGGAGGACATAGTTTCCGACAAATACCGAAACACGCTCTTAAGGGGAAAAAGGGAATGATATTACTTGCCATTCACCATGTTGTACGGCGTGGTAGACCGGGTGTACCTAAAAGTTTCTTTCTCATAGTAGATTATATGTGTGAAAGTCCAGTAATTAATGCCATATAATTTCCCATATCCCTTTCAATCAAGAACAATTCATATATCACAGGTCAAAACATGTTAATCTGCATTATCCCATATGTTCCAACGATCAATACAATCATGCATGCTAGCAGCAAATAACAATAGCTCTGCACAGTGCACATGCAGTGGCCTTTAGACACCTACTGTGAATTTTCCTCTTCCTCTCATAAACAATGCATCCACACCACTGTTCTGAAGTAACTGTTACAACCTAACTGTTCTCTCTTAGCTTACCTCATCCACCTGAGGCTCTTATAAAGTTATAATAAGATATGCAACATTTCATGGCCGTTATAGAAACTCTAGATGGAGATCAAATGGAAGGGCTTTTTCCTAAGATATAAAGTTTTTCACGGCAACTATTGCCGTTCTCGTTAAACTTTCAAAGTTAGACAGTGATGGCTGAACAAAATAAAGATGGAGGATAGACTGACACCGTAACATTAGTAGAAATATATCAAAAAAAAATCCAACCACGAGCTGCATATAAACGACTAAAACTAACAAGAATACAAGTCTCAAACAAGAAATCCAAACATCCTAGAAGAAAACTCAAGAAAATAAACTGACCGTCATTGCCGCTGACAGTAACAAGGTATCTTTGTGCAACCAAGTCCATGACATGCCCATATCGAGGCCCCGGTCCTGGCCCTTGCACAACTACTCTGCAATACATTTAAAAAAGTTTTCTTAAAGCTGACATAACCTCACAAGACAGACCTTAATGTCAAATAATTGACATTTCAGCCTTTGAAACAAATCATACTATCGACAATTCAACCGAAGTACTCATCTTCATACTAACCTATGCCACTTGTATTTATCATTCGTCAAATCAAGTACATAAAGATCGTCCGTCGAATGCCCTGCCGGTCCTATACCACCCTACCACCACCACAACATCATCCACACATTAATTAATAGCTTCCAAAAAATGAATAAATATTTAAAAAACGAAGAAGGAAAGACTCTCACTTGAAAAACAACCATAGTTCCAACAGCAGCCGCCGCGTGAGCCGCCCTGGGTGACGGAGGGTCACCTGCCGGCCGAATTCTAACCAATTCCATACCAAAATTAATTAAGCATTAATCAAACATTAATTAAACTAAAAAAACAGTAAAATCAGAATAAAAAACAACACCTGGCCCATTTCTTAGTAGAAATATCATAAGAGTGAACAGAATTGGTAACTCCAGCTAACCCTACACCCAAACAAAACAAAACACACATCAAAACCAAACCATCACATTTTCCGTGAGCGGTATTTTAATCAAAGGTAACCAAATGAGAATACTTACGAATGCCAGGGGCGGAGGAAGAGGCGCCGCCTTCAATAGCGGTGGCGCCTCCGAAAAGAATAAGACGAGGACCATGCGCTTTGGTGGCTGCCACGGCGGTTAAAGTATGACTACACCGTGGTCCCGGTGCATCGTCGTCGGAATCCCAAAATGAATCCAAATAAGGTGTGTATGTTGGTGCAGCTTGCACCCATGGCTTCGAACCCATAACTATGGCGACTAACCCTAATTCCCCAAATTCGATCCAGATTTTAATCACACATTTTTTTTTCGATTTTGTTGCTTTAATCTTCGATCAGACTTTTCCGGGAAAAGTATCTGAGTTAACCGTTACAAATATTATTATTTTAATTATAATTATTTTTTAAATGGTATGTTGATATATATAAATAATTGTATTAAATTAAATAAAATAAAACGTAAAATGGTAAGGGTGGAGTAAAGAAAGGGGAGGATAATAGGAAAAGGGGAGAAGGATGATTGGGTTAAATGGGGGAATGCAAAGAATGTTTAAGAGTAACTACTCATCGAGACAGTTTTAATATGTCAAATTTTTTTAATAAAAAGTGACTTTTTTTAAATTATGTTTAAAGTTATTTCACAATGGTTACATTTTCGTCATATTTTTTTCAGACCGATCGTTTTATTTCGGACAAAAAAGATGGGTCTAAAATAAAACTTGTCAATGTTTAAACAAAGTTGACGTAAACTCTAGATAGACGATCTAGATACGGCCCATTTTTGAGGGGATGCCAGACTGGAAAATATAAATGGGGTTTGGCAAATGTGTACTTTGTGAGTGTTTCTTGTTGACCTTAATTAACAAGTTAGTATTGAGTACTTTAAGGGGTAAACATTATGGTGTGGCTAATGGTCTAAGGAGGTATGCTTCCTTTTAAGTGGTCATTGGTCCACCATTTGTGTATTCATTATTATGATTAAGATAAGGGAGTGCAATAAATAGATGCTGCATTTTCATGAAAATTGTCTACCTATACAGGACTACCATTTTTTAGATACCATTTTTTATACTTGTCATTTGTCAATGTTGTGGTGATACAAAGATAACTATCAACCACTATGACTCTATGAGTTAGATAAGGGGTATCTACATTCGAGTGCTAGTTAGTATGATTTGGCCCTATTTAGCATTCAAAAATAACAAAATAAAATAAAATAAAAAATGATACAAGTTGAATAAAATAGGAGATTTAAATAACATATTTAACAACCTAATTATATTACCATTGTTAAATTTGAATAGAGATAAGGAATCACTATTCTTTAATTGTAATTTATGATCGGATAATGAAACTGATATGATAACCCACTAACCAACATTATTTTTCTGAAGTCATCGTAATCGTATTGGTAATATTTTTAGTTAATAAAACTCAACGAAAAATTACCAAGGTGGGTGGATTCTCATGATATGCTAACTCATTTGCCAACTTTCAATAGGATAATTCACTTGTTGTCTTACCTTCATCCACTAACATCTTACCTTCACCCACTCTCTTCATAAGCCACTTGCTTATAATTAAAGCTTGGTCCACATCACTTTTTGCCATTGTTTACCAACCGGGCCGGACCATGGCAGTCACTCCCCCTACCCGGCTCGCCCTAGCCCACACATCACCCAGCCTGTGGTGTGGGCTGGGGCTCCCTCCCCACCAACCCGACCTGCCTCCAATCCGGCCCACTGTCCACCTCTACTTGTAATGAAGTTCAATTACTGTATTCAATAATGCATTGAAATATTACCTTCCATTTTTCTATATATTTCCGTATTTTACAACTTATCAATATGTATTTTGATTTTTACAGCTTACCACCTATGCTTTACCATTTATATCCAAACTCCCATCGTATTTTATTCTCGACCTTCATTTTTCATAGTACCTGACTTTTTAAAGTGAATTAGCTTGTTAATGACCAAAATACCCCTATAATCTCCCCAAACTTACTTTTAAGCCTCCAAATCAAAATCAAAATCAATGGTTGGCATGGTATTAGAGTTGTGTGACCAAAAGGTCACAGGTTCGTTCGAAACCTATCCCCTTCAATTCTAAAGTGGAATATTAGCATTAGGTATGGGGAGGTCTGCAGTTGTATCCACACTTCAAGCCCAAAGAATATTCAAGCGAGAGGGCGTGTTAGAGTTTAAAACCGATATTGGGACTCCAACCATCGGCTTAAACTTTCGATTGAGATAGTTTCTTATCAATAAGGTCGAAATATTGTCATGGAATGTAATACCCCGGTTTTTATTACTGTGCACTCGACCGAGTACGGTGAGTACTCGACCGAGTGCCCTCTAGGGCAGTTGACCGACTCCTGATTGTGAGTCACCAGACTCGATCGAGTGTCACCGTGCACTCGACCGAGTGTATGAGCTTTGGCCTAATTTCCGCATGTGGGCTTTGTATTATTGGGCTTTGGTATATAACCTTCCTTCTTCAGATTTTCTTCATTTCTAACAAACCCTAAACACTCTCTACACTCTCTCAAACACCTACAATCCTCTAAAAGCATCCCAAGAACACTAGTAAGAAGATCAAGCCTAAATTTGGAGGGATTATTCACCAAATTTGATCCTTTCTCATTCCTTTCCATTAGTAAGTTGATACTCACCCTTTTCCTTTCATTTTTATGTTCCCAAACCCTAGAATTTAAGAGTTTTCATGGGAATGGTTAATCAGTAATTATAATTAGTTTTAGGAGTAATTAAAGGGGTTTTACATAATAGAAGTATATAGGATATGTTGTGATGGTAATTATGTAATTTGTGTAGGATGAGACGGTTTTATGAGACAAGATCTTGTTTGTTTCGAGTAGCTTATGGAGAATGCTAAAAGGTAAGTTAATCCTACTCGGTTTTAATAATATGAATGTTGTATGTGTTGTTGTTGATGTTGATGTTGTAATTAGACTCACATGAATGAAGCATTTGCATTATAACATGCTTAGTGGTTAATTGCATCATCAAGGGGATAATTAAATTATGGTTGGGTTGCATTATAACATGTATGTGAAAAGGTGCATTAGTCTCTTGTTGTTGGCATAATCTTATCATATCATGATGATTGGGTAATTGATTAGTAGTCTCATATTATGGGTGCAAATACATTATAACATGAGAAAGCAATTGTTGATGTGAGTATGTTTGACATGTTGAGATTCATAATCCATGAGATGGTAGCATAATTGGCATATTATGCTGTATATTGTGATATATGTGTTGTGGTGGATATTGGAGGTTGTTGGAGGAGTGTGGTGGTGGTACTTGTTGTTGTGGAGACGTAAGGCGGTTGGGAGACCGTCTTACGCTCGGGTCGCCTTTTTGATCTTCTCACTCCAAGAGGGATGTACACATTAATGGCTTGAGTTACGGAGAGACACGTGTGGTTGAGACACGTCGTCTGGCAGAGGATCCAGTTAGCGCCCGGATCCTGTACCACGGGTGTGTCCCGAGTACCCTTTTAAGGATTGCGGTCCGGTTGTGTTTGAAGGAAATCTTGACTCTCAAGATAAAACATATCCAGAATATGTAAATATTTAATTTAGTCATAAAATTAAATCGGATCTTATGCATGCAA
>VHZZ01011246.1:17223-36591 GCA_009801015.1 Silene noctiflora | reverse complement strand
CACTATTATGACATGTCATTGGTAATATTGAGGAATTGGTATTCATATCGTAATTGGGACCGTGTAACATGATGAGTCGGTAATTGGCATATTGTATGGTATTTTGCATTATATGTGTTTGTGGAGGTTGTTGGCGGTATGACGGAGGTGTTACTCGTTCTTTTGGAGACGTGAGGCGGTTGGGAGACCGTCTCACGCTCGAGTTTGCCTCTCGGAGCTTCCCACTCCGAGGAGGATGTGCACATTAATGGCTTGAGTTATATAGGGACACGTGAGATTGAGTCACGTCGTCTGGCAGGAGATCCGAGTCGCTCTCGGGTCCGGTACCACCGGTGTGTCCGGAGTACCTTTTTACGGGATGCGGTCCGGCTGTTTTGGTGGGCGGTGTTGCGGTGCCGTCACCGGGTTGTGGGTACGTCTGGGTGTGTCCCAGTACCAGTATGATGTGGTTGGAGGTTGTATCGGATTGCATGTCATTATCGTGTTGCATAATCATATTTCGTATGCCGTGTCAAATATTAATTATTGAAACTGACGTGTTGTGTGTTGTGTAATTGTCACCTATTTCCGGGGTGGCCTGTGTCGATCCATATGATATTTCCGATCATATGGGGAGTAGGTTGAGTACAGGTTTTGCTTGTTGTCGCGTTCGGGTTTTGGGCCGCACTTGGACTCGGAGTCGAGTAGCGTAGCATAGATGACATAGATAGTAGTATACTTGTATTTATTTATTCATTTTTTTACATTTATGTAATTCACCAAACCGCTAATTGTAATAAAGGCTTCTTATTGTATCTCCGAAATCACTACCTTGTGAAACTGAGATGGTAACGCCTCGATTATCTTGGCCGGATAATTGAGGTGTTACAAGTGATCGTGCTAAAAGTTCGGCACACATAGTAAAAATATAAGGCGAAAGCGGGTCTCCTGTCGAATACCTCGAGTGGGTCTAAAGACCTCTCTTGGTGTTCCATTTACTAACACCGAGAAAGAACTAGTTTTTATACATTTCAAGATCCAGGAAATCCACTTCTGATTAAAACCCATTTGTTTAGAAGTTTCCTCAATAAAATTTCATTCTAGTCGATCGTACGCTTTCTCCATATCAAGTTTAATTGCAATCCAACTTGCTTTGCCTTTTTTACGTTTAAACGAGTTGAAAATCTCGTGCGCTAAAAGGATATTATCTTGAATAAATCGATTAGGTGTAAAAGCAACTTGAAAGGGGTGGATAATTTTATGCAAGACACTACGAAGACGGTTAGTTAAGATTTTTGATATAATCCTATAAATTGTTGAACAAAGGCTAATAGGGCGAAAATGGTTTGCTGTTTGAGGATTATCAATTTTAGGAATCAATGCTTTGAATGTATGGTTAATTTCCTTTAGAAGTTTACCTGAATGGAAAAATGCGAAAACTGTTTTAGTAACAGAATTTCCTACGATAGCCCAATACTTTTGAAAGAACTCTGCGGGAAATCCATCGGGACCTGGACTTTTATTTGCATCTAAACCAAACACAGTTTGTTTAACCTCTTCCATACTAATATTACTTGTAAGAAATTTTTTATATTCGTCTGTAATTAATCCCTTAATAGACTTAAAATCCCCATCTTTGTCGAAATTACAAAATTGGTTTTTCGTAAATCTAAGTTTAAACTCATCCGATATTTCTTGTTTAATAAGGTTTCTATCGGTAAAACAAGCACCATTCTTATTAATAAATTTCTTAATTCCATTTCTACTACGTCTAATCGTGGCATAAATTTGAAAAAACTTGGTATTGTTATCTCCAAAATTCGCTTTGTTTATACGAGATTTTTGTTGTCAGTAGACGCGATTATAGTCAAGGAGAGCATCACGCTTTTTAAGCCATCTCAATTGCGTGTTTTCTAAGTCCTTAATATGAGAAGATCTTAGTTGATTTTGTATATTTTATAATTTTTTTTCAGCAATAGAAAGTTGTCTAAAAATATTTCCAAATGTAGATTGATTTCATTTCTTAGCCTTTTGTTTTAAAAATTTACATTTTTGAGACAAACAGAACATGTACGATTTATGAAATTGGTTTTGATTATTGAACTTCACTGAGATCAGACAATGGTCTGAGCTAGTGAAAGCATGGTGGACAAATTGCATGTTTGGATATATACTCATCCAGTTAGGGGAGGCTAATGTTCTATCAAAGATTTCAAAAACATTTTCAGAACCGATTTTCTTTTTTCGCCAAGTAAAAAAATTCCCGAAAAAAGGGATATCTACACAATTAGTATTACTTAAGAAACTATTTAACCTTAAACAACGTGCATTACCTTTACACCTCCTAGTTTTTCATTAGGACTCTTAATCTCGTTAACATCCCCTAGTAATAAGAAAGACAAATCAAGATTAAGGACAAAATCTTGAAACTCATTCCAAAAATTCGACTTTTCAGCCGGTTGAGCTGAAGCATATACAAAAATAAGGCAAAAAATTACATTATTATTTAAGTCACATATTTCACAAGCAATGAATCTTTTCGACTTAAAGGTGACATTTATTGAAAAGTCATAGCGGCAGATTCTTTCCAAAATAACCAAATACCACCTGATAACCCAACACTTGGAATAAAATCGCAATTATTAAACCTAAAACTAGCTAACAAGTAAGGCTCATGCTTAAAAGTAGATTTAATGTCACATATAGCTAAGATTTTAATTCCATTTGACACGCAAAATAAATTAAGTTCTTCTGCAAAATTCTTTCTTTTAGTAACCCTAACATTCCAAAAGGCAATATTCATCGAAGATTTACTAAGTCAAAAAGATGCATATGAAACTTTCTAATGTCACATAACGCTGTAAACTCACAATAACAATCAACCATAACAAAAAGAGATCATGTGCAAAGTTACATGTACTGATTGTAAGAGTAAACATAGAGGTTCCGAAACCAACTTTGGTGTTAGTTCTAGTTGAGACAACATAACCCCATTCAAACTAAGTAAAATCAAGGAACTTAATAGTGGTCAAATTATTAAGACAAAATTTAAACCAACAAACAAGACATAATTGATGGTAAAAAAATTTATCTAAACTGAAAAGGCAAGCTTTTTTTAACAAAGCACCCATTAAAGAGGCGTAGAGCAAAAAAAATGCAGAATGACATACGAGATAACAAGCTACAAAACTAAAATTCATGGACAAGATAGCATAGAGATATGCTTGGTACCAATTTTCCGTAGAAAAGAAAATAATACCCATTGCCAACTTCGTCAACTACATTACTACAAGAAGGATAAAACCAGTATGCTAGAGCTGTGGTGTTAGCTTGAGCAGATATTGTAACACCCCGGCCCAAACCTTGGGTCAGGAGCAGTTACTCATAATAGCACTCTAGGCTGTTTACATTGCCCACAGATCAACACAGGTCCTTTCCAGCACATTTTGTCCTCACTCATGCGCATCCCGAGAACCTTCCCAGCAGGTCACCCATCTTAAGACTATTCGCAGTCAAGCACGCTTAATTTTGGAATTCTTTTGCATGGATGACCAGAAAAGAAAGTGTACTATATTGATATGAGTAGTACTTTCAATCCCTTTAAGCATTAGTTATTTGAGCTTATCACTGGACCTCTTCAATTACGTGGGGTGTTATAATTACCCCCACTTGAAGAACGCAACGTCCTCTTTGCGCGCGGGAGCATAACCGCTATCTAGAATCCTCCCCCGCTAGGTGGGTGATCACAATGGAGCGTATAACAACTGCCTCCGGGAGCGTATAACCACTGCCTCCCATCACCAAAGGGTCGCAGGGTTGCTCTGATACCACTTGTAACACCCCGACCCAAACCTTGGGTCGGGAGCGGTTACTCATGATAGCTCTCCAGACTGTGTACATTGCCCACAGATCAACACGGGTCCTTTACAGCACATTTTGTCCTCACTCATGCGCATCCCGGGAACCTTCATAGGAGGTCACCCATCCTAAGACTACTCTCAGTCAAGCACGCTTAATTTGGAGTTCTTTTGCATGGATTACCAGAAAAGAAAGTGCACTTTGTTGATATGAGTAGTACTTTCCATCCCTTTAAGCACTAGTCATTTAAGCTTATCACTGGACCTCTTCAATTACGTGGGGTGTTACAGATATTGATAGCAAGTCAGAATTTTTATTGTAAACTCCAACAATTTCGAAGACCAAAAATTCTAAAGCTAAAGCAAAAGGGACAAGAACTCCATTACTAAAATAAATCAAGATACTAATCCTACAAAGATTACAGAAAAATGACAAATGATGCAAAAAAATCCAGCAAATCACAACACAAAGTTGAAGATAGTACTAATTGGACTGAAATCAACCTTTCCTTAAAGCCATGAGAACACTTGGACTAACAAAAGTAACCATATGTATAATTAGGAGTAGTTTGCTTAGAGTGTGAAAAACACATGAGTTACTATAATTTATGCGATTTGTAAATTTAAATCACACTTTAGCGTTACATTATTTGTAGAGGTGGCAATTAGGGCTGTAAACGAGCTGATCTGAGCTCGAGCTTGGGTGGGCTCGGGCTCGGCTCAAATTTTTTAGCTCGAGCTTGGGCTCGGCTCGAAACTCGTCGAGCCTAAAAAATTAAAGCTCGAGCTCGGCTCGAGTTCGAATCGAGCTCATTTTATCTTTATATTATTTTCACTTTTTCAATTTTTAAATCTAAGTAAAAATAAATATTTTTAAATAAAAAATAAGATCACTTTTTCACGTTTTGAATCTAATAAATATAAATATTTTTAAATAAAAAATAAGATTATAAATCACTAGAAAATATTATATTATAATATACTTATAAATGGCTAAATAACATGTAATTTAAATAAAATTAATATTAGTAGCCGAGCTTTGCTGAGCTTGGGCTCAGCTCGTATTCAACAAAGTCGACTCGAGATCGAGTTCGAATTCGATCTCGTTTTGACCGAGCTAATTCCGAGGGCTTGTTGAGCCGACTCAGATCATTTACAGCCCTAGTGGCAATCATTGACACGAATCGAAAACATAATACAAACTCGGCACGAAATTAACGGGTGTGGGTTAAGGTGTTGTGACTCATTTAAGTAAATGGGTTAACATGGACATGACACGAAACTTAAATGGGTCGGGTTAGGATTGGACTCTTTTAACACGAACCAAACATGTATCACCATTTATTTAAAAATTTCATAATATAGTTGAATTTAATCAATAATCCAACCAAAAAACTTAAAAATAAGCATTTTCATTCATCATTTTTGGGATAACAGAGCTATAAAACTTAGCTTATTTTATTAGTTTATAGGGTTAAAAATGACCTGTTAAAAAATAAATGGGTTAAACAAGTCGGGTTGGGTTATAGAAAAATTAAAAGGGTTAGGTTAGGGTTGAGACAAAATGACCTGTTTATGTAATTGGGCCGAGTTAGTGTTGGGGTAATGATGACCCGTTTAAAGTTGACATGAACACGAACTCGACACGACCTAATCTGTTTGTCTGGCCTAATTATTTGTAGTCGTCCAGTCTTAAACTTCGCCACGTCAATTTTCTACTATTTTTTTTTTTATTATTACTCGGCATAGAATCAACTCAAAAGATTAACCTATTGTAGTGGTTACCAAAAATTGTAGAAGCCAATTAACCAAGTATTGTATATTTTAGAGTAGAGATTATAGAAAAAATATTTTGAAATGAAAAATTTAGAAAAAACAGTTTTTATAATGATATTGAATAGTTTTAACTTGTGTAAATTATGATGAGTTTATTTATGTAGAGTGTAACACCCGCGAAATTCCGGCTTTGAAATTTATAAGTAATTAACTATTTTACTTTTCTATTTATAAATTAAACTTTATTTTTATAAAAATAGTATTTTTATGTAAGTGGGTAGAATTTGGGATCATTTAGCCCAAATGAGTTGTAGAAACGGATTCTACATCAATTTTGAGTGGAAACCGAGTCACTTTGGTAGTTGGGCCAAGTATGGTCATATTGAGTCCTTTTAAGAACCCTTTTATGTGGAAAACTCTTCCACTTCATCTTTCTCATTCATAAAAAATTGAAAACTCCTCATCCTCCATCTCCATTAAACACCCTTTTCTCTTGAAAACTTAAAACTTGCATAAGTCACTAATTTCTCCACCAAATCGTCCCATTTTTGCGCCATTTTTCTTCTTTTCTCGTTCTCCATCTCTCCAAGTAATAAAGTCTAGTCCTTTCTCAACTTTTCTAAATTCCGTCTTTCTAGGGTTAAGACTATTGACTTAATTTCTTTGAAATTGTTGTTAAGGAAGCAACCTTGAGGACCCGGACACGTATTACTACGAGATTAACGAGACTTTGAAAGACTAGAAGTGCAAGAAGGTAACAGTGATAGGTTACTCGATATTACACCCAATTTATGTGTTATACATGTGAAAGATTTAGTCTTTATGGGATTAAAGTTGATAACTTTACATGTTGTTATGTTTCTTGGTTGTTTGTTCAATGAATGATTCTATTTGTGTTTGTTGAGAAATTTTTAGTATGAAATCACATGCCTTGTCACATGAATGGAATGGATTTGTTCTATGTGTGGATATTGAGGATGAATTGCTATTTGGATCATTCTTTTGCATTCTTTTATGTCATGAAATTGTTGAAGGGAAATGCTAGAGCCAGTAGGACTCGTGGGAGTCCTTGAGATGAGCGAATGAAACAATCTGTCGGCTGACTCGCACGAGTTAGTGAGGGCTCGCACGAGTTGGCTGACTCGCACGAGTTGGCTGACTCGCACGAGTCAGGTAGGACTCGCACGAGTTGGCTGACTCGCACGAGTCATCCCCTAGTGCTTGCTCCTTGGATTTGCTACCCCAAGACTCGTGGGGGCTCTCCAGGACTCGTGGGAACTCTCCACCATTGCCCAAATACTTCATATTACGCCATGGGCTTGTATTGTGGACCTTGAGTGACCCTAATATCATGGTGTATGCTTATAAATGACTCGAGTTTGGGTTGTTTACGTTTGTCTCGTGTTTTACATATATAACGAAATTTAATTGTTATCGTTTGGTTATACTTTATTCAAATGACATGTGAATGTGAAGTATAATGTTACTCATGTTAAGTAATGAACTTTTATGCTTTATATGTGAGTCCCCCTTTGGTTTGTTTACGTTCCATCTCATGTTTCATAATACTTGACTCATTTTGTTATCATTTGCTAACGTTCTGTTCAAGTAACCTATAATTAAGTTATGAATCATTCATTTATGTTTCTAATGTATAAAATGACATAACTTACTTCTCATTTGAGTTATTATTCGTCATGGATCGATATTTATCTCATTTCAAGTACGAATTGCTTGTGATACATGGTTTCCTGTCTTGAGTCATTGTTTTCATAGAAATGTCATTATTCTATTCATTCTTGCTTTACTTCTTTACACCTTTCTTGTGCCGTTCTACCGATATTTGGTTAGCTCATTCTTGTTCCGTCTCTTTCGTGCCGTTCTGCCGAATTTGGGGTACACGACTTCGAGAGTCTGGCCAGGTTTAGACTAGGACTGTATTATATTATCTTCGTCCTACCGGGAGGAATTGAGCCTAAGAGTAGAAACACCTTGCATTCATTCGGATACTTGCATATGTCATTGTCATGTGAATGAGTGACCGTATTTCGCAAGTGGTGTTCAATTGTGTGTTCATTTCTTGGCGTTCTTTCAATATGCTTATACGTATGGCCCATTTATGCCTTCGCTTCTCATTCATGTTGTTTATCTATCGTTTTTCATATGCTATGTTTGTTTATGTTCCTAATTATGTTCATCTTGATGTAATATGGCTTGGAGAACCTTGAGTTATTCCTCACTGACTGTGGCATTCATTTTCAATGAATGACAGGTGATGGTTGATGCTACTTGGGGTGAAGACATGTGTGAGCTAGCACGTGTCGAGATTTATTGACATTTACCTTTCGTTTGCTTGAACTCACTTTTGAGTCTTGTAATTTGTGGGATTGTTCTTCCCTTTTGATAGCTAGACAATTATATTGTGGTGTTGTATTAACTCTGCTTATGTTATCTTTTGAATTTGTTGTTTTAAGTGAACCCGTGTGTTTCAAACTAATTTTTTTTTTTAAAAACCCGTGTTTTCCGCCACGTGTTTATCATCTATTTTCCCGTTATATCGCGAGGGTTCACATAGAGGATTTTTGGCTAATGTCTGATGATGAGTAGAGCATTGAGGTGGATAAGTAAGGGTGAAAATGTTGAAATGAACTAAGATGATGAAAATATTTTTTCAACTATGGTCTTATATGGTTATAACAAGATTGACTACTAACTTAAGCATAAAACAAACACAATTGCATGTTTGAATTTTACCGATATAAAATCTAAGCTTGCATTACGGTGATGATATAAAGTCTAGGAAATACTAGGTGAAATTTAAAAGCAATATTTAAATTTAGGAAAATCACAAGTATCGACCAAAATATTTACAATATTATAGGAAATGTTTTTAAGCTATGAAATACAAATTATTTATTCTTGAATTTTTTTTCCTATTTTAATACTTTTTTCCAAAACGAATATGATATATACAAATTATGTTGTTAGTATATTTAAAAGGGACATGCTAAATCCCGCGCATCATTTTACTAAATCCCGCGCATTTTTCTCCTTTATTCCGAATGTACCCCTCTCATTTCTTCCAAAAAAAAATGAAAAACCCAAAAAAAAAAAAAGAGAACACACATCTCATTCCCTCCTTCGTCCCTCCCAATCAACCATCCCCATCCCCATCACCTCACCGTCCCCTCCTCTGCCTCCGCCCTACACCGACCACAACCCCCCTTCACCCTCCCAACGCCGAACACCATATATAACGACCGAACAAACGAACACAGGTGATGGATAGCTCTGATGCCCAACGCGCCAACAGACGAACACCGTACGGCGATGAATTAAATTTGCGGGCCTAACGAAATTACTTATTTCATTGCTTAGTGATTCAAATAAATTGTTGGAACATTTAATCTTGTTATTTAATTGTTGAACATTTATTATAAATTCCATTTTGTTATGATTTCAATTTCACGGCAAAGAAATTATGAATCCACTCTTATTATTTTATTGATGAACGTATAATCAAAGAATTTGGTTATAATAACAAATCCAAAACTTACGCAAATCCTTTTTCCTAATGATTCATGAAGAGGAACCCTTGGCTGTTGTTAAGGGTAAGAAATCCGAACCCTAATTGTAAAAAAAACAATTGTAAAAACATTTTTATTCTAAAATACAGTAAGTAAATCAAATAAAAGACGGTATTAATAATGTGCGATTTACGATCCGTCGCAATTGCCCGTGTTGTTAATGGTTAGGCTTGTGTTAGAGAGGAGGAAGATAACTCTTGTGAAATCTTTTTTATGAAGAAGGGTAGTTATGAAATATTAGGGGCAAAGTGCGTGGGATTTAGTAAAAGTGTGCGCGGGATTTAGCAATTGCGATTTAAAATTAGAAAAGTATTTATTTTACTTCATGTATTTTGTAGTCAAAATAAGGCATTGAGAAATGATAGGAACCAAGATAAATAAATTCTACTAGAAAAATAAAGCTAGAATAATTGACAAGTGTCATCCTTAAATAAGCAAATTTTTGTTGGGTGAACAAAGTTGTTTGTCTCCGAATTTCTCTCATATGAGAGCTAAAGTATTGGAGAAAGTCATTATTTGGAAGGAGAAAAAACTGAAAGAAATTTGAGAAAATCTTCAAATCCTTGGCCTTCCCAATTTCCCCCATTTACGTCAACCCATTTATTTCAATTATCTGGGTGGATTGATTTGGGTATGCATTGTTGCTAATAAATGGGTTGCATTTGTTCAAAGCAGGCGGAAGAGTCTTCGCCTTGTCGCGATTATAAGGGGGAAATTCGGGTTAAAAGGTCAACAAGTGAACGTCGTGAAACAAGTACATTAGATGAATTTCACGAATCTTACAATTATGAGGATGTTGTTAAGGAAGACGCTAAAGTAGTTCTGTCATTTGATGAAAAAGAAGATGAAGAAAGACAAAACGAAACAATAGGAATAAAGTCATCAAAGAGCAAAAGTTCTTCTTCAAATTTTTCATTGAGTTTAAGGTTTGGGTCCGTTAAGGGTCAGGTTATTGCTGAGCAAGCTGCGGCAGGATGGCCTAGTTGGCTCACTGCGGTTGCCGGTGAAGCAATTCACGGGTGGGTCCCACTTCATGCACAAGGATTTGAAAAATTAGAAAAGGTCTGCTTCCTATTAACCATATACTCTCCATGTCGTCCTAAACATTTGTTTATCTTTACCTAAAATTATTCTCAAACCCGTGAAATTCACTGGTCAGCCATATTCCATGTTGATATTAAAAAACATATTACTTATTATAGAGTATAATATATCAGTTTTGCTAACAATGAAAAAGGGACTTAACATGGAAATAACAAATAATTTTAACCTTTATACTCAAATGCCAATAATTATTGTGATATATTATATGAATATTAGACAAAGACTATTTAAATATTTTGTGGTATAATATAATCTGTATATTGGACAATGTAACAATTATTATCCTAAAATTTATTATGTAATCATCCCTGCTTTTTTTAAAACTATTATCCTAAAATTTATTCGTAAATTGGACAATGTAATAACTATTTTCCTAAAATTTCTCCAAAAACTAGTATTCAAAAATAATAATTTATGAAAAATATTTTCTTCTTACGTTAACTTTTTGTGATGAACTAGTTTATTTTTTATTAACGACAATTCCCATCTAAATTTTATAAAAAAATAGATCATTTTATATTTTCCTTTTTTCAATAGTAAAATTTGTGGCCGATTTGATGGATAAATATCTATTATAAATTTTTCGCTTGAGTTATATCCCTTATCTACTGAAATAATAGGTGAACTCACAAATTTTCCCTCCAAAAAACATCTTTTTAAATAAGGAATCTATTGATTATTTAAGTGTATTCATTAAATAAGGAAATTAATAATTATAATATTTTTCATTATATTATTATTTTTTCATTAAAATTAAAATTAAATTTTTTCATCAAATTATATAATTTTCAATAAATTCTAAACTATAATATTTTAATTAAAATAAATTAGAATCATTAGCTTTGTGGTATAATTTTTTTATTTTTAAATACATTTTACCACATTACTTAATTCTCTTCTAATAATTTTCAGTATTAATTTTTTTCTTAGAACAAAATACAATAATGAGAAAAAAGAACAATTAATGAGATACGTCTATTATTTAAATATTTTATTAAAAGTAAAAAAAATTATATTTACTGTATATTTATTGCAACGAGGTCTAAACTAGTTTCACATCCCCTATATACTAAAAGATTAACAAAGCTAAAATTTTTCCGCCTAAGTTTTGCGCCAAAGACACATTCTACTATCTATTTTTAGTCATATTTTTTACCATATATAAGAAATATCAAAAGTTTTCCCTCAAAACTCCATTTACTTAAATAAGGAAAAAATTTCACTCCAAACTTGATTTAGTTAAATAAGAAAACAAATGAACATTAAACTATTAATTTTTCATTAAAATATAACTTTTCWTTAAATTTAAACAATTTTTAATTAAAATAAAATACAAGTCTAAATACAAATTGCTAAACTTTGTWGAGAATGATTTGACGCATGATACTTGCTCTCTATAAAACAAACAAAAACATAAGCTGAGATTAATTAGATTCATGGAAAGAAAAAATATTAAAACAAGTTGAGAAGTTTATAAAATTAATTATTAGTTTTTGTGATTAAAAATATAATTAATATATAAATTTCACGATATTACTCAATTTTATTAATTAATTTTATAGTTCAATTTTTTTTTTCTCATATCAAAATATAATGACGTGAAATATAAAAAATTAAAAAGGTGTAATTTAGCATTAATAACTAATAAAAAAATAAAAACTCTATAAATACCGCGCATTCATTGCGCGGGATCTATACTAGTCAACTAACAAAAGCTTTACATATTTTCTTTACCCTTTTTATAAACTTTTGATACTCATTAAAGGAGAGGTTGTCATGTCATCTACTGCCATAGGGGAATTAAACTCCAATGAATTTAGAAAATATATTTATTTGACAATTCATGTGAATTGCTTAAAAAACGTTTGGTTGACATATGAGAATTAAATGTATGCGAGAGTTTACAATTACCTGGGGGCTAGATAATTCTGTCAAGAAACCATCTCAACCAAAAGTTTAAACTGATAATTGGAGTTCTAAGATCAGTTTTTATACTCTAACCCGCCCTTCACACGAATGTGTGGGGGCTTTACGTGTGAATATAATTGCAGGCCTGTAACTTCTATTTGTCTGTAACTTCTATGTTATGATTGAAAAATGTAAACCACATTTTGACCTTTTTATGTGAAATGTCTTCTAGTGAAAAATATAATACGATTTCAAGATAGATTAAGTCTATGATATGAACAATTATGAATTTCTAATAGTCTTATTTACAAACCATTATATCGATAAAATATTACGTTTTCAGTTAGCATGTACCTTTGAGTAGTGTTAATCCTTAAATTATGCATGTACTTTGCTAACAATGTGTTGGATGAGGACTTCTATTAGAGAATGATGTTGTTTATCAACAAACATATTATTTTAGTTATTGTGTTGATGAATACACTATGTTCATAATATATTATTGGATGAATCCTAACAATTTTATCATTAGCAAAAATAAATAAAAGTATAAAAAGTAAGTATCATTAATTAGTTTTTTCTATACTAAGAAAGTCAATCACAAATTTTCTTTTTCTTAGATTGGACAAGGTACATATAGTAGTGTGTTTCGAGCCAAGGAATATGCAACAGGGAGAATTGTAGCATTGAAGAAGGTGAGATTTGACAATTATCACCCAGAAAGTGTTAGATTTATGGCACGGGAGATAACTATTCTTCGCAAACTTGACCATCCTAATGTAATGAAGCTTCATGGTTTGATAGCTTCTAGAGTATCATGTAGCATCTACTTGGTCTTTGATTATATGGAACATGACCTTGCTGGTTTGCTCTCTTGTCCTCAAGTCACCTTCACTGAGGCTCAGGTCTAGTTTTCTTTCCCATGTTCTATAAATATTATTCCGACACCTCCTATTAAAATTTTTAATTAGTGATTTAATTGTGTCTAAAGGTCAAACGTGCATGTTCGCTTGACAATTGCAACAATGGTATTAGATGTTACGTTGTTAGGATTGGTCTAAGAATTAAAAAAAATGTTAATCTTAATCATATATCTATACATGATGCGGATACCTTTTTAAATGTTATTGTAGATCCTTGGTAATCTTAATCTTAAAAAGTTTATAAAGTAGACAAGTTTCATTGTAACAATTCATTTCAATATCATTGTTGTAGTGATAGCATAAGTAACTAATATGGGATTATATTGGGTACTAATATTGTATTGCGCATCTATGCAGATAAAATGTTTTATGCAACAAATACTATATGCATTAGACTATTGTCATCAACGAGGAATAATGCATCGAGATATTAAGACTTCAAATATTCTACTGAACAATGAGGGGGTATTAAAGTTGGCGGATTTTGGTTTGGCAAATTTTATAAGTACAAGATACAAGCAACCACTTACTAGTCGTGTTGTGACATTATGGTATCGACCACCTGAACTTTTATTAGGGTCCACCAACTACGGTGCATATGTGGATATGTGGAGTGTTGGTTGTGTGTTTGCGGAATTGCTTATTGGAAAACCTATCCTTAAGGGGAAAACTGAGGTAATTAGAATTTTTTTTTTCTTTTCCGGTATTTAAAAGCTTTAGATTGAATGATACAATTTTAAAATATGATATAATGGTTAGTGTTGAGGGCTTATTAAGTTTCTGATTCAGAACCATGTTATCTATAATTTCTGTTTTAAAATCATGTTATTTATGTAATGCGAATCTCCTTATTACTTACGTACTTTTACACGCGAAAAAAACTAATTTACCAATAATCCAATAATACAAATTAATAGACCAACTAGCCCTTTACTAGAGGACATGCTGGAGATTCTACAAAAGTAAGTTTATCATTGTTATAATTTCGATTCGAGGGAGTTTGTATGATCTCAAGAACGTACATGTACGCTAAATTTTTAGTAACTTTGATAATTCCCACAAATGTATACTTACGGTTCTTGAGTGTACGTTGCGACTCCACTTGCTAGGCTACGTCACTAATTATAATTGGTAGTTTTGTGTAATTTTTTCTTCTATGAAAATAAGTTGGAAAGGTAGCTGAAAATTATTAATTGTTATAGTGCCTGATTATACTAAAAAATGTTTGCAAATTAGCTGCAAAAGCAACGGGTTTTTAGTAAGACAATATAAAAAGACATGATTTTATTAATGTTAATTTGTTTTAGTTATAATAATTGTTGTTGTACATGTCAAAACTTGGTGCGACCCGTAAGCTCGACTCGACCCGATTTTGAGGGTCAAAGACTCTCTACACTCATGACCCGATTGACTAGAATCTGAAATAACTCGTTATCTTAGGGTTGATATTTATAATAATAATAATATTAATATTTTTATTTTAAAAATTAATTTAAAAATCAAGTTTATATACGCCCTCCAACTTTTAACTTTCCTCCCATTTGCTTTATTGCGATCTCCAGGACGAAACTTTGACCGAATTTTTCGGCATCTATATGTAACTTTTTCTTTGCCTAATTTTTTTTTTCCTGAAAGATTTTTTCATAAAAAGGGTAAATATTTTAGTTTTATAAATTAATATTTTTAGTCTCTCACATATTTACGATCAAAGTTCGAAAACTTTGACACTAAAAAAACCAAACGGGAAGAAAATAAAAAATTGAATAGGGTAAATTTTATTTCATTTAATAATAAAAGAATTTTAAATTTATAAATACTTTAATATAAGTACGATAAATAAAAAATATCATTTTATTATTAATATTAAATATGAAGTAAGTTTAAGAAGTATGTTTTTCCGCCTTAAAAATAGAAAAATAAAAGACACTAGATTTTTTTACCCGTATTATGACCCTAACACGATTCGTGGCCTATATGACTCGACATATATGACCCGACTCGAGATTCGACTCGCACATCCCATTTGCCAGGTCTAGTTATTATTGTCGGTAATGAGTTACAATGAAAAGTATTTTTAATATCTGTTTTGCGGGGTTTTCAACATGTCTTACAAAGTAGAGATAAATAATTAATATGTCATGATTATGCCGAATAAAAAATATATAAACAAAAAATTCAAATATATTATGTGCTCCCTCCCATTTTTTTCATTTGTTCTTATGTGCTTTTACGCAGCCTCCAAGACGATACTTTAACCAGATATTTTGACATGTATATATAGCTTTTTTTATTGAAAATAATATTTTTTTATGATAAATGTAAATATGTCAAATTATTTAGTAACGATTATTATTTTTTGAGTTATTTATGGTCAAAGTTTGTAATAAACTTTGACCTTCAAAAAGAAAATGAGAAAATACAAAAAATTAAATAAAAATGGAAGGTGGTATGTGGTTTATAGATACAAAATTGATTTTATATTAATCTCATACATAAGATAAACCAACTTAAACTCTACAATTAATATACTTGATCAAAGTACTAAATACTAATAATGAAAAATAAATAAAAAAGAGGTACCTGTTTTCTCACAAGCTATCTTACATAATGTTATTCTTTTAACTAGCTAAAATCAATATTTAAACTACTTATCAAACCTTTATAAAAAAAAAAGATAATAGAAATTTTGGTTGTATAAGGTACTTTGGTCAAATAGGATACTTTAATCAAACAATATTTTTCTCAACTAAGCTAGATTATTTGTCTTGTCAAATAGAATTAAAGTGGTTTTTTTTAGAAAGTGATAATTTTAATTTTGTTCTTAACCAACATGTTTCTTAAATTGGTTATGAATGATCAAATAAATAAAAAAAATATTATGGATCATATGGTTAAACTTTAAATAATTTTGTTTTTAATACAAAAATGATAGGTTGAGCAATTACACAAGATCTTCAAGCTATGTGGTTCACCACCAGAAGAGTTTTGGGAAAAATCAAAACTCCCACATGCCACAATGTTCAAACCACAAGCTCCTTATGAAAGTTCATTGCGCGAAAGGTGTAAGAGTTTACCTGAACATACAGTTACAATGTTAGAGACTCTTCTATCCGTTGAGTCACAAAATCGTGGAACCGCGGCGTCTACACTAAATTCTACTGTAAGCATATATTGTTTTCATATACGGAGCATTTCACTCCATTGTTTTAGACTTTATCTCAAGTATCATAAAGTAATCACTAGTGATATCAAATGTTGTATTAAAAAGAATAATAGTCATAACTAATGATAAATAGTCTTGTGAAAGACGGCCTCTCACTAAATTATGTAGAAATTATTATTATTATTTTTTTTGTAATCCTTTTATTTTATTTATCGTATCTTAGAATGATTCTTTCCTTTGATACATGTTTTCCTAACAAATGTGCCTATTTTATCGTAAATCGTGTTCATTTATTATTAAACTATTTTATATTATACATACCCATTTTTACACCATTATTTTCATCGAGACCATTTGTTTACTTGTTCCATTCTTGGGCGTCTCATTTATTTGTTTATCCTTCTATATTAGGAAGGTTTTTGATGGGTAATTTGATCATACACATCCATTGATCCACTTGTCATCCATTAGCTAACAAGCACCACAAATTGCTCCCTACCCTTTCCTTGGTCTTTACATTAAAATCAAAGATAAACAAATGGCCGGTATGGAGGGAGTTAGCGATATTTGCTAGCCACCTTGTAATAACATGCGATATATATTTGCTAGTCACCTAGTAATCTAAAGTTTACCTTAACATGTTTCTTAAATTTTACAGTACTTTACAACCATGCCTTATGCATGCGATCCATCAAGTCTGCCAAAATATCCGCCTAACAAGGAAATTGATGCAAAATCAAGAGAGGACATGAGGAGGTGAATGAATCTTTATTTTTTATTTTATCTCCATGTTTAACATAAAAATCTAACATTGAGTAGTTTGTATTTAGTTTAGTAGCCATAAGCATTAGATTCATTCTTATAATTAAATTTGATATACGGTTGTGCTCACTCCTAATATATTCTTGTTTAAGATGATACCTTAAACTTAAAATGGGTCAAGTATGGTAGATGCGACAAAATGAGGATCCCTAGGATTAACAATATATTCTTCGCCTTGCATATGCAAACGGGAGCATACTTGTCTCTTTTTCATCTTAAGACGGATTCTGACGTCTTAAGAGAGACTTAATGTTATGAAAATTAGTGCATTAGTTAATTTTGTTAAACATACTTATATTTTAGGACAAAGACGGGTAGAATGCAAGAATCTACGTCATCATCTAGAATGCATAGACGAGCTCGAAAAGCATTTCAAGAATCAAGCAGTGTTAGCATGTTGGGAAGACCCGGACTTGAGGTATCTTTTATGGGATTATCTTTAATGGGTACCTTTTAAGTTGACTTGGTGGTTAATGAGCATGGATTTTGTAATATATAGGAGCCTCAAGTGAACAAAAAGTATGCAAGAAGAAATGGAAGTAACACCTTGGTTACTCAAACGAGAAAGGCGGATGATGAGATATCAATAGACATGAAATCAGATGTATCTTACGTAACAAACGCATCACAAGGAGACATGATGTTTGGTGGTGGACGAAAGACATCATCTTTAACACTTGCTAGTAAAAGATTTAAGGATGAAAGATTACGTAGTTTTGAATCTAAATACAATTATATGGATCCATCAAGTGTATTACACACAAGTAAAATGTTGGATACACAACCCGAGGAAATTGAGGAGGATGAGGATTTGCAATCTCCAAGGAAACTAAAGTAATCATTCGGTAAGGAATAACCTACTCATTTGTTTTATTTGTGTAAATAATGGTAATCATTTTACTATAACTTTTTTTTTTTTTTTTTTTTTTTTTCGCAGGAAGGCAAGGTTGAATACTAATATCAATTTTAAGGAATACGTGTGTACGTTAATTAGCATTGTTTAATGTCAAACCTGAAAAGCACAAGATAAGAAACCATTTCTTGTGTCAACGATTCTAATCGCGAAAGTTTGTACAGTGCTTTGTCAATATGATTTTTTTCTACAGATTAGTGAGGTTTTTGTTTTTTGATTTTTACCATGCTCGTTGTGGTAAAAAAATTAAAAATGCTACAAGAATGTGTATCATCTTATAGTTGACAAAGATTTGACTTTAACTGTCTATCGGTATAGTCTTCAAAAGATAACAAATAGGAGTATATACTAGCTGATATTTCTTATTCACTATGATTATTACTATTTCAAGATCCAAAACGAGTCTTTAACATTTCAATAAAATATACTGTATTTAGCCTTTTGACGTGAGAGAAGACACAAAGTGAGTACCGATATATAAGAGAGGAACACTTGAATGTGTAACCACTCTACCCGATCTCCCTTTTGATTATCGGGCTAAGACATTTTTTATTTTCTTGTTTCAATTCTTGTTCTTTTAGTGTCTCAATTTATCTCTCAAATATACCAAAATACTCTTAACATAATAGGTGTTACTTATTTATCCAACTCGTTTATTATTATTATTAGGGTTTTTTGTCAAACACAACCTTTAAAAAAAGCAAAATTCCAAACACCACCTTTAAAAAAAAGTTTGTCAAACACAACCTTTAATAATTTTCTTTTTTTTTTGTCAAACACGACTTTTTTTACCGGATTCCAACAACTTTTTGACCACTTGCAATGGGGTGACTTTCAGTCGATGTTTGAGATAGCAAACGAGGTCGGTTTAAGGTGTTCTTTGACTCGTTGAAAAGGTGGGAGTAGAGGCTTTCCAGTGATTGTTAACACGGTGATTAAATGTGGCCTTATGTGGGGTAGATTGGTGTGTAAAGTAAGGCTGGTCATAGAGGGTTGATATAAGTCAAAGTAGGATTTTTTCGTGGGTCAATTCACTCCCCTCGAACTACCACTTGCAGCCAACGACCACCACAAATAATACAACTACGACATAATTTGCACTCCCCTCAACCTACACACCAAATTTCAGACCAAACAACGCATCATAACCGCATTAAAAGACCCAAAAAAAATCTCTGACCACCCACTGTAAACTCAGACTTACAGCTCTTTCTCTGACCAGTCTTATTTTACGCACCAATCGACCCCACATAACGTCACCTTCGGCCACCGTGTTGACAACCACTGAAAAGTACGTACTCCCACCTTTCCAACGAGTCCAAGAACACCTCAAACC
>VHZZ01011243.1:29813-39832 GCA_009801015.1 Silene noctiflora | reverse complement strand
GGAAAGCAAATTCCACTTTCGCTTGCGGTACAACAATTACCAAGTTTGTACATGGATGGATTGATGGACAAGAAAGCATGCAACTTGCATTGATTCTTATTTTTCATACAGGATTTTAATCTCATTAATTTGTATGCTTGCATATCAGACATTGAATTTGTGTAAACCAATTACAATCATCAAGCATATTATATCCATGTAACCTTATACATCAAATTATAGCAGGTACGCAAGTGCAAAAATAAATTCGATCTCGCATTCATTCATATGCTAATGGTCAGACGTTTATAACAAATTAGGACGCTGGTTAAATTAAAGCATAAACAAATCCAAAACGATTTCAGATTAATTCAATTTTTAACGTTGCATACTTGCTCTGATATCACTGAAGGGGGTTGTCGGTACTTAAAACGATTTTAATATACAAATCTCCAGGACCATATGCATGTTAGAAATCAGAAAATAAACAAAAATAAAGAGGGCAATCGAATTACCTCGCAGCGGAATAAATCCGTGAGCAATAAAATCCAGCAGTATAAGAAAAATAAGAACCGGATATGAATAACCCAACTGCTACAAATAACCAAGAGCACCCTAATTATAGTGCCTCCACTAGTATCCACACGTATGAATAGGAGATGCGATTTGTATGCTAGTACACAAGGTAGGGTTTATTATTACTCACAGGGAGAATAAGATGATAGAAACTGACTCCCATATATCTGTATATATATGGAGCTATAAAGACTCAGTTTCCTAATTAAACTCTTACCTTAATCGCAGCTGGGTCTAATCTAATTAGAACCCTATTTCCATATTTCAGTCTGACTATAAATAGGAAACACCCTATTAATCTTGTGTGTGACCCAGATGGCCCGTTTAATTCTACACGAATCCTTAAACTTATTAAGATTCAGTCCGTAAGCGGCTTCTAGCAAAGCGTTACGGTTACATAAAATATAAACAGGGTTATCTTAATTGGACTATGGACATAAATCCAACACAAGTTTCTATTTTTCAACATTGCCATCACAAACAAAAATTTGTGTCTAATTTTTTGCCTACATTTTAATAAAATATCTAGTAATTTTTCCGTTTTGGTAGATCTTTGCTTTCTTATTATTTGCATTTACTCAAAGTAATTTTTGTACAACCATATCAATAGTATATTATCATTTTTTAGGTTAAAACAGGTAAGTTTTGCATCCATCTTAGCAAAAAACTGGTATGTCTGACGTTTTCTAAAATCCAATATACTTGTGTATTAGATTTTTTCATTTGATTTAATTTTTTTTTCTTTCACTTAAAGTGCATATTCTCCTTTTTTTTCGAATTTTTAATCCATATCAAATATTTATGAGTAAGATTTTTTTTGTTTAACTACTTTTGAGGTATAATGCTCAGAGATCATATATTTTTTGTATTTTCATGTGTTAAAAATAAATATAAATATGTAACAATAAATAAAGGTAAAATGAACAATAAATAAAAGTAAATATATATTTTTATGTGTTAAACAATCTGTAGTTGCATAATTTTAGAATGAAGTAAAATGAACAATAAACTTTGTGTCTAATTAATTCACATAGTTAAGGTGGGTCTAAAATTCAGGAAACTAAAAACTACCTTTGACATATTGACTTTCAACCACAGAGCGTCACATTGGCTTTGTGGTTGTTGCTTTAATAAATAATATTTTCATTATTTTCATGAGTAACCGTGTCAATTTCACATGAACTCCACTTATCTTAGGCCGTGTTTTTTTTTTAAATTAATTTGTTTTTTTCATTGCAATAGAACTTTTATTTTTTCATAAGATAACATGGTTTTAGAAGAGTATCCTTGGTGGTCTCTATGTTATCTGATAAGTCTATTTTATATACGATTTTACCCCTTATTTTAGCTCGGTTTTACATGCTATTTGCACTTTTATTAGTGTTTATTTGAGCTAATCTCGTGTTCTAGTTGTTTTGTATGCGTTTAACATATTTTGTTGGAAATATAGCTTTTGTTAGCTAATTCCCGTCAAAAAGAGCAAATATCGAGATCACAAAGCTAAGTGGAGATTGGATTGGATCATGTTTGATCATACAAGCTCAAGTGTTGGAAGAAATGATCATATGATGAAGAAATGACCCAAAATGAAAGTACCTGGCAAAGTGTAAACAAATGAGAAGTAAATGCCAAAAGAGGAAATCCAAGAAGTAATGTGGAAAATCCAACATAGGATTCCACATTTGATTCCACACAAGGGTCATAAGTCGGAGATTTAAGGCTAGAATAGCATCCCATGGAGCATTAAACATGACATTAAAAGCTATGTAGCCGGATACGTGAAACTCCGATCGGGGTGGCCTGTCCCCGATTAGGGACGTGTGACTTTGGATCCCTTTTGCTCCTTACGTTTCACTTGGAAATTCCTATATAATGAGAGCCTTAAACCTCGACTTAGCATCATATTGGAATCCAATTTTCTCTCAAATCTCTTGTATTTTCTCATAGTTTTTAGCATTTCCAACATTAGAGTAGTTTACATTTTGTATTCAATCATTAAGTTTTCAATATAATTCAAGTTCAAGTTCTACATTTGCTATTCCTTTGGTAATTCATTTTTATTCTAGTTATTTCATTCTTGTTAACATTARTTAGTTTGTTTAGTTATTCTATTTCCATTTTCTTATTTAGTTCGTATTTAGTTGATAGATTTCATTATTCACATTAGTAATCAAAGTTATATTCTTATGCAAATTACATTTTACATTTTAGTTAACATTAGCATAATAGTTTATCATTTCATCATTTAGTTTGTTTTATTCTACATATTCCTTATTTCCCTTTTTATTATTAATAATCATTTCATTATGTTCATACATTTTATTTCATACTTGGTTTATTTCTTGTAACATGAGTGAGTAGATTTGCATTGTGTAGGGAATAAGGGGAGCCATGCATTAGTAATCATATAACATGTTAAATTAGTATGTTTAAATATTGCATAATTGCTTCTACACTTACTTGCTTTGTATTGTTAAACTTAGTTTATTGATCACATTCTTGGATTAAATTTGTTAATACATTCTATAAGTCGAGAGGCACGGATATGTTTTAGACTAAGCATGTTGTAGTAGAACGACCTCTAGTTTGGCGAGAGCGTCTAGGACCCGGCCTAAGGCTTGACAATAAAATTGAGAGGTGGGTGTCTCTAGGCCTAGACATTTATTCTTTATTAGCATTTACTAATTTAATATGAATTGTTTTATTATGCATGTGTGACCCGAAACCCTTAAACTATCTTTTAAATTATACTTGTTAATCATATTTTATTTACAATTGCTTGTTCATTTACTTGTTTGCTTTTATTTACTTTGCATTTCACCAACCAAAAACAAAAAGATAACTTGTTCGTGATAAATTTATCACAACTTATAAAATTATCATTTCTCTGTGGATTCGACCCTTACGTACTACATTTATTTGTGCCACGTCTAGGGATTTATTTTTGATAGGTGTGCGACCGCCTCGTCATTATCCTTGCACTATGATATTTTAATTTAGTATGTTATATACTCCCTCCTATTCTACATAATTGTCCCATTGTTCATTTTCGTCTATTCACAATAATGTYCCATTGTCTACAATAATTACCATGCTACCCTTRTTACTTTACACATATTACTACCCAACCCACCATTAACCCATCTTATTAACTCACTACCCCACCTATATTCTTACCCCTATACAATACATTTCATTATTTAACTCCATATCTTAATTTTCGTGCCATTGTCCAATTGGGACAATTATCGGGAATAGGAGGGAGTAGTATTTAAAGTACGTTATATGAAAAAACTTTGTTATTTTATTTTTTAAACTCTTTTTATATGTAACCAATTCATTGAAACTAACGGGTAAAATTATACAACATAATATTACACAGTTAAATTAATACAATTTTGTAACAACAAAATAATAAAAGCTTATTTATATGTTCAATTGGTTTTTTTTTTCTTTGCGAGATAACTTATTTTACAATAAAATCTTAAAATTAAAATTGAGAATTTACTTTGATGTTTAATTTTTATTTAAGTTGTTTGGTTTATGATAACTATTATTTTAGTATCGGTTTTACCTCTATTTATACCTCTATTTGAGTCGGTTTTACCCCCTATTTATACCTCTATTTTGAGTCTATTTGAGTCGATGTGGCAATAAATTTATTTGAAATCAAAACGAACTTTTAGTTCGGTCCATAAAGTATACAGATCTTTAACCGTTAGATACTCTCCCTTTAAAGATTCGTGAAGGTGACGATGAAGGAATATTAAGGCATTTGAACGATCCTCAAGGGATTCTATATTGTCATCCATAATGGTTTTCTCAAGAGATGCAGCACTAAGGTGCATTCCAGCGTCTAAAATCCATGACAAGTAATTCTTTCCCGATATGTCGAGGGCAACAAATTGTAATTTTGAAAGATTCGACATCTGAAATTAATAATAAGAAGACGGAAGAGAAAAATACAACATTAGAAAAAAGAAACTGATAAAATATATCTTAAATAATAATGACAGAAGACCGTCTCATATTAAATAGATCAAAGAATGTCTCACGATAGATCGATAAGAGATGGTCTCGTATTAAATTGATAAATAATCGTCTCATATTATAATCGGTTTTTCTAATGCGTGCCCTAAAGGCACACATTAATACTTAATTAGGCACACATCAAGTATTATCCATAGTTAAGATTTTTTAGTTAATTATCTCTTATTTCTCTTTCCTAAATATTCTCTTATTATCTCCCTAATATTTTTCTTCTTCCATCGTTAAATTTTTATTTTCTACAAAACTGTTTACAATTACAAATCTAATAAAACTCAATTTTTTCATCTATTCCAAATCAGTGATGAGGAATTCAATCGATTCTACTGCAACGAAAGTTGTTCATACAAGGTATGTGGTCTTCTTCTCACATATTTTGTTGTGTTTTTTTGTAAAATTTTGTGTTTTTATATCTTGATTGAAACTATTGTTTCTTAAAGCCATAATTGAATTGTGCCATAATTGTGTCATCATATTGTCAGACGTCTAAAGAAAAAAAAATCAGTAGAGACGATGAAGTTTGCAACCCCATATCTGAACTGTAGTAAAGAATAATTACGGTGAATCGCACCTTATTATGCACTATAATTCAAGTGTATCAGCGGTTAAGAAAGCATAATATTATGCAGTTGATGTGAGTTCGAGCCTCTTTGGCGGCATTTTGTTGTCAATATTTTTTCTGGCATAGTTTAATTAAGCTGTCAATGACTAACATAGCTCTTGTATATTCAATTATTAAATTTTCTCCCTTTGATCTATTTGTTATTTTTTTTTTTTTGCTTTGTAAATTGGTTAATTTCTTTAGTAAATTATAAAATATCAAAATTGACATAGAAAAGTAAAACATAAATAAGTAGATGAAATATAATACGAAGATTTAAAACAACTTCGTATTACTCCCTCCGTTCCAATCAACTTCATTTCAAAATTTTCCTCGCAAAAATTCAAATACATAACTATATAGCGGGATGGAGGTAGTACGTATGGACTAACTATTACACTTTTTTTTGGTATCCGAAGCTATAATCGAAATCAATGTCGGAAAATAAAATGAAGATAAGTTGTTGAATTACAAAATAAAAACTTTAAACTATTATGTAGGGTTCATAGATTGTTGATGTGAGTTTGTACTTCGATTTTCTATATGTAATGCAAGAAATTTTTCGTGATTCCCATATTATTCTTGAATAATTTTACGCTTATTATATTTGCTACCTTAGATTTGAAATTCTGGGTTTGCCCCTGGTTAACATGTATTTTGATGCAATTATACTATCGTCACCAAGCTATCTTAAATGTCAAAACAGTAGAATGAGGATGCAATTGGATTTTAAATACTAATATTTTTCTGTGATTTGTGTATGTAGGTCAAGTGTAATTAATTTGTTTGACTTAAACAATGAACCAGAAGATGAATTATGTGAGTTGATTAACAATGGAGAAGAAAATATTGATAGAAACTCTTTTGAACCCTTTGTTGGTCAATGTTTTCTAAGTGAAGAGGAGACTTATTTGTTTTATGAGAATTTTGCGAGAGATAGTTGGTTTTGAATTCGCAGAGGTCGCTTTGAAACTAAAGATGGAAAAATGGTTAGACGAGATTTTTTTTGCCATCGAGAAGGATTTTCGAGAGTAAAAATGGTGGAACCTTCTAAGGAGCAGCGAAACAGACCATCAACGAGGTGTGGTTGTAACGCTCTCATGCGAATAACTCTTAAAAAGTCATGTGACTTTTTTCTTGAAGAGTGGAATGCCACCCAATTTAATTCACATCATAACCATCAACTTTTGTCACCTATTCAAGTGCGATTTCTTCTTATCGCTCCATATCTAAAGAAGATGAACAACAACTTCAGTTATATAAAAATGCCGGTTTTTCAGTCAGGAAAATAATACGAGTGATGGAGCTTCAGAAAAATGTGAAATATGGGGATTTACCATTTTTTAAGAAAGATGTTCATAATTTTTTTAGCAGAAAGCGACAAGAGAATTTGGCCAATGACGCTATGGATCTTCTTGAACTTTGTAAGAGCGCCAAAATTGAGAACACTAACTTTCAATTTGATTTTACTATTGAYAATGAGAATAGGCTTGAGAATATATTTTGGTCGTCTGCTCACTGCTTTGATTTGTACCAAAAGTAYGGAGATTCTACTGGGTTTGATACAACTTATAGGGTGAATTTATATGACATGATTTTTGGCATTTTTATTGGCATTGATAATCATGGGAGAACTATATTATTTGGTTGTGCTCTTCTCCGAAAAGAAACTCAGGCTACTTTTTGTTGGTTGATGAAGGTACACATCTTTTATAAATATCCACTTTTTATTATGTTGTAAAGTTATAATATTATGTATATACTTCTTATGTATTCTTTGCTTGTTGTTAGACTTTTGTTACATTGATGAAGAAGTCGCTAATGACAATTATTACTGATCAGGATCCATGGATGTCAGAAGCAATCTCCATAGAAATGTCATCCACAAAACACGCTTATTGCATATGGCATATTACATCTAAATTTTCTTCTTGGTTTACGACTCTTCTTAGAAATCGATATTTGGATTGGTGTTCTGATTTTTATAGACTTTATAAGTTGGACAATGTTGATGAATTTGAACAAGAGTGGCCTCTTGTGGTATCAAAGTTTAATTTACAATAAAATAAACATGTACTTGGTTTATATAAGATTAGGCGAAATTAGGTGCCGTCTTACCTTCGTGATTATTTTTTTGGTGGCATGACCACAACAGGAAGATGTGAGAGTGTCAATAGTTTTGTGAAACGATTTACATCTCCATTGGAAGAACAAGTGTATAAAGTTTTCACATCATTTCTTTCAAAAAGTTTCAAGAAGATTTTATAGGGCTACACAATATACGGTATGTGAGGATCACACTCATGCTTTCATTGTTCAGCATTATAAGGAGCTACATACACAAAAGCATAATGTCGTTTGGAATTGTGACAATATTAGCTGTAGCTGTAAGTTTTTTGAGTTTTGGGGTATTCTTTGCCGACATATATTATCTGTGTTCATACATAAAGATCGTTTTGAAATACCAGTGAGATACTTACCCTTACAATGGTGTCGTGATGAGTTCCATACCAGGGTAATCGTTCCGCAACTCAATCAAATAATTTCAAATACTGAAGTATTGGGTTCTGAAATCATCAATTTGGGCGAGGATAATCACATTCATAATCCTCCGGTTTCGAAAACTAAAGATCGTCCGAAATTCAGGCGAGAAATAGGTGGAAAAGAAGCTGCACAAAAGCAAAGTAGAAATTGTTCTTTTCGTAAAAAGCCCGGACATAAAATCACAACTTGTCCGGAAAAGGAAAACATTCATGTAAATATCGTCGCGGTTGTTGCTAAGAAGAGGAAAAAAGACTCCCAAACATAAGGCTTAAATTTCATTTTTTGTTTAAAGGAGTAGAATAAATTTAGAGATTTTATTGTATCCTTTAAAATTTTAATTTTGTATCTTAAAACTTATTTGGGATTTTTAAACTTGTTTTATGTGATTATGACATTCATTAATTATGTTCATTATACTTAATTAGTGTTATTTTAGTGTCAATATTGTTGGAGTAGGTGTCCTCCACAATAGTGTGTTAACATAATAAATCTCATTTAAGGAATACAATAAGGATATTTATTTTTATGATCCTCGTCATTTGAATAACGTAAATCGATAACGGTTGGCTGACTAGAGTTTAACGTTATTGTCGTATGACGGCGGTGATCAACTGACCCCTTTCGGTCACACCTATAGGAACGAACTCCAAAGTTAACTAATCTTCTGCATTAGATACAGTCTGATTAGTACCTTGATATATACTGACTAAAAGTTAGCAGACTGAGTTATTTAGAGAGATTGAGTTTTGAACTCAGGCCGACGGAATTTATTATTTAATTATGCGATAATTGAATAATAAATTATTTGAGACGGGTTTTAGAAATTAATTGTTAATTACGAAAATTTAGTACTGACTAACTAATGCGATTAGTGTTAGTACGTATTATGTGTATATGTAGAGTACACGTACGTATAATGAGTGTTTTAGACGGAAATAATCGGGAAATGTTTTTATCGTAAAAGACGATAAAAATAGAACAAGTACATTGATTTGTGTGACAAATCATAAAAATAAAAATGGACCCATTATAGGCATCGTGAACCGTGTAATATAGGGGTGTGATTGTGTTTTAGACACAATCATTTCCTCTAGCATGCCTAAAGTGCTTTTGTTCTTCCCCATTTCTTGTTTTGTCTTCTCTATGTGCAAGCATGCACCAAGACAATCATTTCACTCCCTTTCCTATGCTTTGGCCGGCCTTCTTATATTTAAATGAGTAATTGTTACTCATTCTATCTTACTAAAACCTTTGCATGTGGAAAAATTAATTTATCTCTCTAAAAATAAAACCTCTCAATATTAGAAATATATTACTAAGTGTTAGTATACTACATTCTAATTTACTATTATTGCTAATTTGTTAGTAGTAATATTTACATAATATCAAGGTTAATCTAATTTGTATATCTAGTTAATATACATATTAGTTTTGGGAGTTTTGTTCTTGGGTGCACATTGTAAGGAGATCTTCTTCTTGGACATTTTGTGGAGGATTATCCATTTGATATTTGCTCAAGAACAACCAAGATAGGTGATCTTGGTTGTGCCCTTAATTAGCCACATCCAATGTAAGGAAATAAGATTTCCTCCCTTTTATTTAAATGCATTTATATTTTATGCTTGTTACATAAATCCTWTTTTTTTTTTTAGTGATTTGATACTCTAATTAGAAAGGTCTAATTAGGGTTATGGACTTACAAGTGGTATCAAGAGCTTAGGCTTGTTTCATGCATGTTAATTTTATGCATTTTATCAAATTATGAGATAATTTAATAAAATTAAAATAGTGTTAAAAGAGGTTTTAGCATGAAATATTTTAGGGCATGCATTCCTACTGATCTCAAAATGTTTGTGGTCAAATTTGGTAATTTGTGGAATTATTTTCCTATTAATTTTGTTTTATGTATAAAAACTGAGTCAATAATACCGATTTTTGTTTAAGAGTTAACTAAAAATACTTAAACATTGATTATAATCTTGAATTTGTTATGGTGATTCATAAATATATTTAATATGTTGTATGCATTTGATATTTGCTCAAGAACAACCAAGATAGGTGATCTTGGTTGTGCCCTTAATTAGCCACATCCAATGTAAGGAAATAAGATTTACTCCCTTTTATTTAAATGCATTTATATTTTATGCTTGTTACATAAATCTTTTTTTTTTTTAGTAATTTGATACTCTAATTAGAAAGGTCTAATTAGGGTTATGGACTTACAAGTGGTATCAAGAGCTTAGGCTTGTTTCATGCATGTTAATTTTATGCA
>VHZZ01011241.1:2051-13153 GCA_009801015.1 Silene noctiflora | reverse complement strand
TATGGTGCCTCAGAGTATGGGGGTGTTATAAAGTGGTATCAGAGCAACGATTTTGGACCCTAAAACCAATGAACCAATGAACTTAGGGTGTCTAAATACAATGAACTCGGGTAGGAGTTGTTTAGAGCTACCGCAAAGGCGAGAGAGATGTCCTAAAGCCGCACTTTGCCTTTACAACTTTGAACCAGTCACTATGGGTTTATAAATGTCGCTATATGCGTATATGTTTTGCTTATATGTTTCATATGGATTGTTGGATGTTATATGTATGAGATGGATGGAAGATGTGTGAAGTATGTGGATTTGAGTTGATGGTTGCATATGTTGGATGAAGTATTTGTTATGGAATTAGTAACATGTGTAGCGTTGTATGGGTGATGTATGTTTTTTTATAAGCATGGGGGTAGTTCGGAAATGGCATGACTCGACCGAGTGAGGGATACTCGACCGAGCCCATGGCACTCGACCAAGTGGGTAAATTGAGTCTTTGGGACAGAAGTGTTGTATGTTTCTGACTCGACCGAGTACGTTACGTACTCGAGCGAGTGTGTTATCTGGTATTTTCTGGCCAGGTTCTAGAACAGTTGAACTCAACCGAGTACATATGTGACTCGACCGAGTGTTTTTTTTAGGCGAATATATGTTTGTTTTGAGTCGTAGGCTATGTGTTTACGTTTGTCTTGAGTCTTAGTGAATTTCCTTTCATATGTGTTGGTCCTGATGCGTAAGTTACCGGATCCTATGACGTGGAGAGTACCACATTATGATGAGTATGAGTTGTTGGGAGGACATGTGGTTAGATGTGGTAGTGATGTATAGTGAAAATAGGAAAGGAAGTTGATGAGTTTATTGGCGCAAGGAGTACAATTTGAGAGATATGGTGAGTGATATAGCCGTGGGCTCGAGTAATGTAATTATAGGCGTATATGATCGAGTGGTGATGTGAGTGATAATGTGAGTATGAGGAATGTCAAATTGAAAAGGTTTGTAATGAGGGAGGTGAATTGTGGCAATATGGGACGTGAGGATGTATGGAGGGAGATGGTTATGACTAAGCTAGTTGAGGATATATGTAATGGGAGGTCATGATAGGAAAATGGAAAAGAAGAGTGTTAGGTAAGCTTAGACTGATGGATGCCGCATTGTGAATTTGTATGTAGTGGTTGTGTTTGGGAATTTGGATTATTAAGAGGTTAGCCTAGTGTGTAGTTCTTTGGGAAGGTAACGGTATGAGATAAATTATGGATTATGGAGATACTAAGGAAAGGTGTAGTTGATTAAAGAGTGATCCTTGTGGGTGTGGACTTATTGGTGGTGAGTATGAGTAAGTAGCCTGTGGAGAGAGATTATCGATAAGAAAGAATGAGAAGTTACTGATACGATTTTATGAAATTTGAGTTTTGGAGTCATGAGAAGAAACCGGATTACTAAAAAGCTGGGTAATAGGAGTAATGAGTTGGGTGRATTATGGGTGTCGTCAAGTRCAAAKGGACAAGGAGGATGGYRGTAAGTCGAGTGTGTGTTCACAAAAGGTTRTGGGACATGAAAGTAAGGGATCGTGGAGATGTAAGGTACTATTATGAGTGTGTGAGTTAAGGGTTATGTAGGAATTTCAGGACAACATGTTAGTAACRARTTTTGAGGAATAARGGGAGTAAGAAGTTGGTAGAGAACTTGCGTGAGACTTTTGGTGGTAAGTAAAGGAGTACGATAAGCTCGGGCAGAATTAGCATAGATGTTGGGGTGGCATGGTTGATATGGTTAATGGAGTTTACTATAGTAATTGGTATTAATGGTTGCGAGGGAGCATAAGGTGTCGAGATACGAAGCGTTGGTCGGAAGTGAGTATTGGTTATATGTTCACTTTGATCAGGTGGCAGTAACTATGATGTGTTGCGAAAAAAGTGTTATGAAGGGCATATAAGTTTAACCTCGTGTGAGAGATATCTTTTACCAGGTGCTAACTTACGCGCTCGGGATTGTTAGTTAGGATTTATTATGGGTCTATGACGTGTGTAAGTGATGGTTTGAGGTTCTGACCTCATGAGTAGTAGTATGGTATGACATTCATCAGGTCGTTATCTTGTTATTCCGTGTAATATGTTGTTTATTGTATTCCAATAGGACGATGTTCAGAAAGGATAATGTGTGGTTGGATGTCGTGAGGAGATCGTTGTGTCAGGACTCTGTTTTGGTAATGTGGTTGTTGTGTTTCGGGTTGTAATCCGGGCATAGTACTTCGTGTTGCGATTCGGGTACTTTCGCGCTGCGGTGCGGCGGTTGGTGGCAATTTTGCGATGATGTCATCGGTTGTGGTGGAGTAGGTGGGATACTTGTGAGGCAAACTTTTGAAAGAATTTGGCAGTCTGGAATGGGCATATTAGTTGCTGTCTTGTCTAGTGATGTCTCCTGTGTTTTCGGTTTGTGGGCGAGAGTAGAGTATAATAGGGAAGTAAGTTACACATGTGGTCGTTGTTGTCATAGTTACAGTGATATATTGTGGTGAAACTTTGATGTGGGATGTTGTTGGAGTACTTTCGATGTTATGTTAGATGAGCCCTTTATTGACATAGTTGTGACAAGTAATTGGTGGAGCATGTGTGTACTGAGCTGAAAGCTACAGGTGGTTCATAACCTTTTTTTTTTGCAAGAAAAGCAAGCCAAATTATTCATCCATTTTGGGATTAAAATGGCAAATTCTTACAAAAGATAACCAATCATTAGAGCATCTAAGTATTTAAATGCCTAAGGATCTCATCCTCTTCTGAAGGGTGAGTTACTTTAAATAACCTCACACAAACTAGATACTTAACCCTTCGAACTACATAATCAGAATCATGCTCCAAGCCTTTAAAAATTCTGCAATTCCTTTCTTCCCNACACAAACTAGATACTTAACCCTTCGAACTACATAATCAGAATCATGCTCCAAGCCTTTAAAAATTCTGCAATTCCTTTCTTCCCAAAGACTATAGATCAATGATGTCAAACAACTTCTAATGCATCTGGTTTTCCAGTGCCTTTGAGCATTCTTTCCTTCAGTCCAGTTCAACTCCTTTGTCATGTTCAGTGTCCTACCATCAAGCTACATCCATAGCAGAAGTACTTCCTAAGCTGCAGCAGAAAAGGAGCACTGAAAGAACATATGTGAATGAGTCTCTAATGCAGCTTTACACAATATACACCTATTAACTATGCATATCCCTTTTGTACTTAGTTTATTAATAGTAGCCAATTTGCTCTGCATAGCTAGGGCTACGGTGAAACTATGCTTGGGCAGGACTGCTCTATTCCATACTGTTTTCCCCCATCAAACCAGAGCCCCTTTTGTTCTGAACTGGTCATATAACAAAATGAGTTGAATCTTTCCTCCTTTAACACAGTTGTACAACAAGGTTCTAGGATTGATAATATTGCTAGTCTTCATCACTAAGTCATGACGTACCTTCAAAATACTTCTCCAACTCTCAGAATGATAGCTTTTGACATGCATTGTACAAAAACAATGTGTTTTAATATTATAAGTATAGTTCCAAGCTACCCAAGTACTGGCAGAGTGTTTATCTATTTCCCAAATCCACTTGCATATTATACATTTATTCTAGGCCAAAATTTCCTTTAAGTTGAACCCTCCTTCCTTTAATAGCATGCAACTAGAAGACCAACTTTTTAGGATCAATCTTCTGTGTCCCTCCTCTGAATTCTATAGAAAATTCCTGCTAAAGGTATTAATGAGGTTAATAACTCCTTTTGGAATGAGTAATGTTGAGCACCAGAATTGTTCCAGGCCAAAGATGACAGTATTGATTAAGCTAACTTTGTCTGCATATGAAAGTTTCTGAGTGGACCAATGATGCATTGCTTGCTGAACTTTATTAAGCAAGTCAGAAAACATTGCTTTATTAAGTCTTCCATCATTTAGAGGCACACCTAAAAACCTAAATGGGAAGGACCCTTCAGAGTATCCATTGTTCCTCAAGATGGCTGACCTGATTTCCTCTCTTATGCCCCCCATGTAAATATTAGTCTTATCAGGATTTGCCTGGAGTTCAGATATCATAGCAAAAACCTGTAAAGAGTTAGTCACTGCTTGAACAGAGGGAACATCTCCACGCACAAATATCATTAAATCATCAGCAAAAATCAAATGTTTCAGTTTGAGCTTCCCACATTTAGGATGGTAGGACACCTGAGCCTTTTGACGGATCCTCCTAAGAAGCCTGGATAAGAACTCCATACTCATAAAAAATAAGAAAGGAAACAATGGATCTCCTTTTCTTAATCCACTCTCTCCTTTGAAAAAAACCATTATTTGTGTCATTGATCTTTATGCTGAACCAAATAGAAGTGATATATCCCATAATCCATTTCTGAAATTGAGCAGGGAAGTTAAAACTCTGAAGCATCTGGCCTATGAAGTCCCATTGCAGTGAATCAAAGGCTTTTTTGATGTCCACTTTAATGAGGCATCTCGGTGACACTCCCTGCTGAACATACCCTTTAAGAAGAGATTGAGTGAGTATGATATTCTCAAATGTGCTTCTACCTTTCACAAATGCTCCTTGCTCCTTTCCAACAAGATCTGGCAGTAAGGGTTTCAACTTGTCACATAATATCTTACAGATTGTCTTGTGAGTATGGAGAGTTGGTAGTTAGTCTCATGTTAAGTTAATTATGTACGATTTTGGCGACGGTAGAAAGAGAGAATTGAGGATCTAGTGTGTGTGTGTAACAATTATGGTATGTGAGTTATGATTGTGGGGATAGGTGCGGGTATAGAGAAAAATGTGGTGGCGCGGTAATGTTAAAGAGTTGAAGTAATGGTTATATTGAGGATTTTGTGGTAAACGTTAGCTGGTGTGTAGAATGTTTACGAGTATAAGAGCTGTTAGAGAGAGAGCCTTGGATATGAGAATGGTGGTTGGTGTTGAGGTTATAGTCGGTTATCTGTGGCATGAGAGGGTGGTAACGGGAAGGAATCAAAAAGGACCTAGTATTAGTTGAGTTACGAGGACGTAACAATTACCTTAAGAGGAGTAGGATGTGACAAAAAGAGTTTGATGGTTCTAAATGCGGCGGTATATTTAGAAGTTTTGGGTCTTAGTGTAGAAATAAGGATCCACTTGTTGTTTGATATCGTTAAAAGTAATCGTGGTGGCCGCGACGTTGTGTTTTTGAACCGGATGGACATAGATTAAGTGGTAGGTGTGAGTAAACTTCGAGGACGAAGTTATTTTAAGGGTGGTAGAATGTAACATTTCATTTTGGTAGACGCTCTCGTTTGGGGAATTGTAATGGTGGAATTAGATAAGGCGATTCTATGATTGATGTTATGTTGTGGGCTGTATTGCTGAGGTAGGCTTGGTTGAGTGAGTTAGTGTCGAGGATGGAAGATGGGAGTGGAGTGGTGTTGGATAGTAGGATGGTAGGTGTGCATGTGATGGAGGAACTGGGTTTGAACTTCGGGGACGAAGTTCGTTTTAAGAAGTGAAGACTGTAATACGTCAGATTTGTGACCTTAGGCTACTCGGCCGAGTGGGAGCTACTCGATCGAGTAGCTAGTTGAGTGGTCTGTCAGTGTCATGTTCGTTGGGGACTCGAGCGAGTGTGAGAGCACTCGATCGAGTGAGGTGTACCCGATCGAGTGTCCTGCACTCAGCCGAGTATGTCTTACTCGGCCGAGTGTCCCATACTCGACCGAGTGTCCGATTCGTTACGATTTTTTACGCGGATTGATATAAAATAGAACGTGAGAAGCGTCTTATGTCTTTTCATTTTAAAACACTCTCAAAAGTCAGTTTTCACAAACAAAGCAACGTAGACTACTCCCTTCTATTTTCTATCGATCCAGGGCGTTAGTTACTCTTTTATTAGGGTTTGTACACCTTTGGCCTTGTAATCGATTGGGTAAGTCCTTGATCTAGTTTTTATGGTTTTGTTCATACGTTAATGAAACCCTAATTTAGGGGTTTTGGGGGTTTAGAGTTTGGTGATTGTATGTGTTATTGATTTGTCATTATCGTGTTGTTGGTGATGATGTGTTATTCATTATGCGTTCGTATGGTTGGCTGCGGTATAATGGACATCAGGTAGGGGTTCCCTACTCAGTTGCCTGTAGAATACTATGTGATTAATGTGACGATTGTTGTACTGGTTATGATTGTTGTATATGTTGTGGTTGTTGTATGTGGTGAATGGTGGTGGTTGTTGGTGTTGTAGTTGGTTGGTTTCTGAGCCATTGTAAGAGGTGGTCTCACCTCCATTGTTCTCCTCTTGCGTTCTCTCAGCGTAAGGGGGATGTGCACATTAAGGAACTGGGTTCGCTCTGAGGAGCGGGGATTTTGTTATTATGGTTGCGGTCCCCATTAACAGGGCTACACACCTCGGTGTGTAGTCAGTTTGGTTGTGTTGGAGATGGGTGATGGAGGTTGCTGGATTTTGGTTGTTGTTTATGCATTATATTATATATTGTTGTACAGCTGACTGAACCCGTGTTGTTTTTCAAAACTGTGTGATCCATTCGGGGATGGTGAGCAGTTGGTTTAGCAGGTGATGATGGTTTCCATGGTTGCCCTTGATGCGGGTTTGCAGGGGCAGAGTCATCACCTTGGTTTTGTAGTTTAGCTTCCGCTTACGATAGTTTTGTTATCACATTTGGATTTTAGTTTGGTTTTGTATTTTGGCACGTTTCTAATGTAACCGTTTTAATAAGTTAAACTTCATAATTGTTTCATTATGGTTTCTATGATGTTCACTACCTCGGGTAACTAAGATGGTAGCATCCTTATATTCGGAGATAGTCCTTGATAAGGTGCCTCGGAGTATGGGGGTGTTACAAATATTTAATTATCTTATATAATTAAATATTAATTTGATCATTTAACAATTAAATGATACAAATTAGTAAATAATATAAAATTAACCTTTAAATGATATTTGACCATTATATCAATATATATGTGTCTTATAAGACCCAATTAGCTAATTTACAACCCCTTGTAACAAGAATTAGCTAATTACCTTCGCCTCGCTATAAATACAAAAGTCGTATTAATCCTAATCAAATATTAGTAATTTATACCGATTTAGTCAATTAAAATTCAATTACTAAATTTTATCTTATTTAATCATATTAAATAAGGTCAATAATTTATTACAGAATTATCGTATAATTGAATATTAAATTATTTTTGGCCTAAGTTCTGAACTCATTATCAGAAAAAACTCACATTGACTAACCTTTAGTCAATTATTATTCAAGGGAGTTATTTATCTGTATCATATAAAAAAATTAGTTTATCCATTGGTGTGACTGAAAGGGATCTTCTGAACATCGTCGCGTTATGACAGTAAGGTCTAACCCTAGTCGGTTGATCGCTATCGACATACATTGATCAGCTGACGGATAAAAAAAACAATATATCCCAAGTATATTCCTCTAATGAGATTTAATATGTAGACGCACTATTGTGGAGGACACCTACTCCAACAATCTCCCACTTGTCCGATACAAGTTGTGCGCTACCTATTCTCTTGTCCATTATATCTCCCACTCAATGCAAGGTGTATTTCAGGTCGCATTTGCACTTGATTATATTATGAGTGGTTTCCTCGATCGGGAGGGCAATTGTCTAACCAAAAAATATACCATAGATCTCTTGTGAGCGTGGCCACGCATTTCCAGTCACTACTCCTTGTGTGGCCCTAAGATATTTAAACCCTGACGGGGGTGGACAACTCCTATTGACCTATTTTCTTTGTTCAATAACAAATCCCCATGACCTAGAAGATGCCCATCGGCCTCCTTTTACGACGCGACCTAGGACAAAAACCAAAGCCAATCGAAAACTGTACTGACTCAGACAAATAGTCTCCAGTCAAAAAAATTGAATCATAGAAATATTATAAAAGTCCTTGCCACGACCAGGATAAAAACATAAAGGACTCTATAGATGACCACTGCCCGACAGAGTGTCATAAAGTCTGTCTTTGTAATCGACCAGTCATCTCCATGACCCAATGGTTGTCAAACTCACCATCGATCGACTTACAATCTAGTCACTCCAAGATGTCGCCTCATTAAGCAACTAGGGACAAAATACAATGTAAATCCAGTTCACTTAGTAGGGTTCAACGTTGTCTTGACAACCTACTTAGATAAACAAGGTACTAAAATTTAGTTCATATTGAATAAAAGAGTTTTGAAAAACTCAAACGATAAATCTGATTATCATATATGTAAAAACTGATACAATATTCAATTATTACATATCATATAATTGCAGCAATACAGGTACTTGTCTCATTCTCATTGAGACGACATGACTATCATTTTAAGCCTGCGATAAAAGGCCTTGGTTAAAGGATCTCTGACAATTCATATGACCCAACCATACTAATTGTTATTTCCTTTCACTCCACATAATTTTTATTACATAAAACTTCTTGAGTACATGTCTAGACTCAATTCTAGACTTAGGCTCCCTAGCCTCAAAATAGTTCCCACTGTCATCACAGTATATTGGGATAGAAACTGTGGCTGCAGGAACTACTCCTAGTCCCTCCAATACTGCCAAATCCAAACTATTTCATTTTGTATCATCAAATGTTGCAAAGTACTCCGCTTCCATTATAAAATTCGCAATGATTTATTGCCTGGAACTATTCGAGCAGATAACTCCTCTATCACGCAAAAAGACATGGCTATGTAACAACTCAGATTATAAAACAAAGGGAAAGACGTATTATAAATGAGAAATCAGAGTATAACAAAGATGACAAGGTCTAGGTGGCGGAAACACCTGACCAAATCCGGAGCGATACTAAATCTGAAACCAAACTAATATATTATTCAAGGCTTCTTAAAGAAAAACAAACTCCTAAAGCATTTATTATGCTCGCTCCACACATTTCCCAAGCAAGCATCAACCAGACATCAACAATCTGAACAACCTGAGAATGGGGGTCGACAATCAGTCGGGAGTAACTAGATGCTCTCCCATTCATGTTTACAACAATTGAATATAACCAACAATCAATAACAATTGAAATGTAAAACCAGTAAACATGTGAGACCATCTATACTCATGATAACTTGATATAAACTTGCCATCAAACAAAGGCACATTAAAACAATCCTTTAAGATGATAACTCCACACGAAACAACATATGACGAGACACAAACGTGACTAAACAAACAATAGCAACATAAAGCAAAATGCTAGCCTCAAAGCATAGCGAATAAGGTGAATACCACACATCATACCGATTGGAGCATATAACTAATGCTTCCATACACTACGCATAGGGTATAAAACGAACACCGGCTCGAGTGTATAACTGACACTCCAACCTTCCTGAGCATATAACTGATACTCTGACTGAAGGATCGTATAACTGACTCCCCGTCGCAGTGAAGTATATAACTGATACTCCACAGTACTATGTATAGTGTATCACCACTGCCTATGTGACTAAGACCTGGTCAGACCCCTCGATGTAGTAACTGTACACCGAGCGACACTCGGGACCCAGAGCGTATAACTGATGACTCTTGCCACCCCCGAACATAGACCAAAATAAACCCCCGAAGGGTGGCGTTAGTTCATTCCGTTTAGTATATAACCGATACCGCACGTCATCTATACCACTTCCCATCGTGTACTTGCACAGTATAGTGACTGTACAAACATGCGTGAACACATCACGACTCAAATCGTAAGATAGTATAACTGACCATCCTATTTATCATACAAACATGAGTAACTAAGGGCAAATGCAATCCACATGTTATACCATAACAAATCAAACAAGTATTAACGACCAATGTCATACTAACTTTATCATAACATAAACTCTGGATGCGAGGTTACATTTACCTCTACTATAACTTTAATATATAACTTGATGTTATACTAACCTCAACCATAACCTTGACATGAAGCTCAAGGTTATACTAGCCCCAACCATAACTTTGAGCCATAACTTAGGTTTATGTTAGTCTCAGTCATAACCTTAATTCGTATTTCAAAGTTATACCAGTTCCGGCTATAACATTGATTCATCTTTCAAAGTTATACTAGTTTCAGCTATAACCTTGATTCATATTTCTAAGGTTATACCTCATGCAGCCATAACTTGAGTCGTAACGCAAGGTTGTACTACCTTCAGCCATAACTTTGAGTCATATTCTCAAGGTTATACCAACTTCAGCTATAACCCTATGTACCACTCTTGGTCGCACGGTAAAGCCGCCTCTAGGGGTTCACTCGTGAACCCTAGCTGCGTACAAGACACTCATCTCAACGCATAAACAATTATTTTTAATCATCATTAACACATTAAAACATGCACAAACATATGAAAATTTAGTAATCATGATAATAAACAATCTAACAAGTATCAATTCTAAAAATCAATCATTAAATCATATAAATCACATCAATTGGCATAAACACAACTAAAAGAGAAACATCTAGTTACCTTTTTAGCAATTAATCATGCAAATTAATGAAAACCTTCATGAAGAACACGAACCATAAAACCTTGTCTCCAACACGTGTCAACATCCTCAAAATCGACTTTAAAGATGCACGAAGCCAAATCCATAAAAACACCATAAAAGACTTCTCTTCTTCTTTACCCATTAAAATAAGAAACCCAAAAAGTAGGTCTAAAGATCCATACAAATAATTCACATATAAATATTTTGAGAAGAATATGTTGTAAAGGTAAGAACCAAGGTTATGAAAAAATATTTTTCTTTTAAATTGAGAAGAAGTTAAGATGCACAACAATGGAATCAAAAGGAAGAATAACAATGAAATAGAAGACGAGGAACAAGAGGGACGTGTGGCTTAACTCCCACGTAAATAATAGATAGAGAAACCTAGTGGCCAGCTTAGGGTTTTATTTTAAAAGGGGTTAACAAGTGGGATTTGGATCCATTTGTAACACCCCCATATTCCAAAGTGCCTTACCAAGGCCACCTAAGGTATAGAGGGGCTACCATCTCGGTTTCCCGAGGTAATGTATATCAAATAGACAATAACGAAATGCACTTTAAGTAAATAGTTTAATGATTACAACCGTTTATCCAAAA
>VHZZ01011239.1:3495-13622 GCA_009801015.1 Silene noctiflora | reverse complement strand
CTGCGGTCCCCCACTGGCAGGGCTACACACCTTGGGTGTGTAGTCAGTGATGTGGAGTGAGGTGGTGTGGTGAAGGAGATTGTGTGGTGTTTGCTATGTTGTTGTTTATTTGGTTGTTATGACAGTAATTGACCCCGTATTTTGTTTTGTAACTGTGATGATCCATTCGGGAATATGATGAGCAGATGTTGAGCAGGTATAGCTTTGTTGCGCATGGGATGGCTGGGCAATCACCTCGATAGAAGTCTTCCGCTGTGTCGTGTCTTACAGTAGATGATTTTTGAGACTTGTTTTTAGTTAGTTAGTTTATTAGACAGTTTTGTTAGACGGTTTGATAAACGATGTAACATTTAATTTATTTATTTTAAAGTYGTTTCTTTATTGTCTTGTGATTATCATTGCCTCGGGAAACCGAGATGGTAGCATCTCCATACCTAAGGTGGCCTGGGTAAGACACTTTGGAGTATGGGGGTGTTACAGTAGGGTCTAGTTAAAAGGTGGAAAAGGAAAGGAAGAGAGCACCATCTTTGATGTGGAGAAAAATAGAGGAAGAGAATGAAGATAGTGGAAAGTTGGGTAGAGAAAAGAGAAAGCGATGTGGCCAAATGAGAACATTAAAAAAAAAATCAAAGATAGGAAGAGGATAGGGTCAATCATAAATGATAAGTGGACCAAATTGAGTTGGAATGATCAAATTGCTCATCAAGTACATTCTTAAAATAAAAAGGACAACAATTAACTAAGACCTTTTAAAATGGAATAGGACAACAAATGACCGGGATGGAGGGAGCATAAAATGAGGAATGTCATACATATAAGAAATTTGTTTCATGTTTGATAAAGGAGAGCAGAAAGAGACCACATAATAATTACGACACATTTACCATTGAGGAAAAATAAAAAGTTTCATTGTTAATGGTGGCATTAATGTGTTCAAAGACCTGACCATATCGTGTAATTTTGTCCGGACAATACTTTATTTACTCTGATCCACAGTCCACCTATTTACGTTATTTTAGTCTTTGATCAATTTCTGGACCAAACCGAGTGGACAACGGACAAAACTGTGGACCAAACTTCTTCTATGATAAAAATCTTTAAAACTCTATGACTAATAAATATTTCTCTTAATCAGATAATATTACCTTATCAAATATTATGTATTATTTTGACAAATTCTACTACCATAACAAATTAAACCATAAATCCTTAATATAAATTAAAACTATCATAGAAATAATAAAGGAATAAGAAATTTATTATTTGGTCCATAAGAAATATTACTTGATGTGAAAATATATGGAATGACATAATTAAATTTTGATAAAATAATATGACTAAATGCAACACTAAATAATTGTCTTTTTTTTTTTTTTTTCTAGAGGTAAATAAATGTCTTTTTCAATGGTTAGTTATTGAATGTATTGTCAAAGCTTCCCCTCATGATTAGTTTTAAGCTGGTTGTGAATAGAAAATGATCTAACACAATGTCTTGATATAACTCTTAACATAGATATCAAAAATTATAATTCCAAAAATGTCCTCGTACCTCTGTTAATTTAACTTTGTTTTCAAGACGAATCATATTCAAACTAAATTGAACATGATAAAAAAAAACATGGTAAGCTGGTTTTGAGCCACAAGAAAACCCCTTCTTTATGCCTGATTCATCAGGGACTTGGGAGCCTGTCATAATTAATGACTGTCACCATCAGTTGCACATGATGCTTGCGGACTCGCTTGTTTAGTCAAAGAAAAGCTTGCACGAGGGGCGGGGATACGGAAGGTTACACTTTAAAGCGTTAACAACTAATTTAAGGGATGTTTAGTTAGGTATTTTGGAATAAGCTATTTTGGAATAAAATGGAATAGATTGAGTCTATTTAAGTGTTTGGTCGGGTGATGTTGGAATGAAGTTAGATACCCAATGAATTTTAACTCCACCTCAACTCCTTGGAATCCCATACCCACCCCTTCCTCTTGGATTCCAACTTCATTCCTTCCTTCATGCTTATTATTAAAATGAACCAAATAAGTTTTTAAAGAAATGAAATTGGAACTCCATACTACTATGGTTTAGTCAAAGTATCTACCTCTTTTTAGATTTTGGCATCGGGACTTGAGATAGCATAAATCCAAAATGGGTAATGCTAAGTCGGGCAAATGAGTTAGTCATTTTGATTTTAAATCGTGATAAATTGGTTTGATTTAAATCGGGTTGATCTAAGTTTTGATTTCGATCACTTCGAATTCGACCAGATCAGTTTTGGTTAGTCACTGTAATTGGTTTCTGCTATTTTAAGTCGGGTTCGATTCAACTCGGGTCAATATCAATTCAGTTGAATTTCGGTGATAATTTTCTTGATTTGAAGATAAAAAAATTAGCTTAAAAGCTACCTGTACTTTTTAATTTGAATGTTATAATTTATAATGTGTTCCATTTATCGAAGTTAAGGATGTACTTGAGTGATCCATCACATATGATTGAGCCCGAGATGCTTCAACTTGATGATTCCTTATGAAGAAAGGGCTAAGGAGATTTTGGATCGGAAGGTGAAAAATACTAGAAATGGCGAGATGATGTTGGTCAAAGTGTTATGGTCGAACCATAATGTAGAGGAAGCGACGTGAGAGGCTGAGGATGCTATGAAAGAACGATATCCCCATTTGTTTGACCATGTAATGACTTAGGTTCCGTGGACGTAACCTTATTTTTAGAGGGAGTGAGATGTAATACTACCAGTTTTATGACCTTTTGTTAATATTAATCATTTATTATTACATGATGTGTTGTTAAATGGGGTGTATTCGTTCAAGTAGAGCTGACAAGTCTGACTCGACCCGAACCGAGCAAACCCGACCCGACAGAACTCGAGAATGTTGTAATCCGAAACTGACTCGACCCAACCCGATGAGGACCCGTAACCCGACATGACCCAATGATCACTTACCCGAACCCGACCGAGAACCGACCAAATATTGACTTGACCTGACCCGACACAGCTAACCTCATTCAAATGATGACCTGGCAATTAGTAAGCTTAATGTTGATCAAAATGAAAGTGATTTTGTATTTAGATTGATACGTTTGACTTAATAATAAAGTAATTAAACCAAATACATCATTTACCCCGAAATGACCCGACCCGACTCGATAATGACCCGATCCGACCCGATACATCATTTACCCCGAAATGACCCGACCCGATAACGAGTCAACCCCGATGTGACCCGACCCGACTTGACTCGATCCAAACCCGACTAGATTGACCTGATTACCACCTCAGATTCGTTGGGTATGAGCGAGTTGGTATATGTTGTTTTAATACTGGTAATTGAACAAGTAATGGTATTGGTATATTGGTAAATAGTTTTTGTTGGTAAAATGTGAGCTTTGACATGTCGTTCAAAAGTTTTTCAATACATTACATTTTTCTCCCTTACAATTCATACTTCCTTACACACTATTTAACACTTTAATGTCCAACCTCCTGAGCCAGTTAGCATCAATTGGCAGGACCGCCTTTCCGAACAATCCCTTGACTCTTGAATGCACAAACCTCTTGATATCAGTCACCAAAATTTCTGGTCTGCACATATACATTAAACTTCAATCTGCAACGATTTCTTTCAAGTCATATTGAATATCAACCTGCCATCCTTACCATATGACATATTTTCTTATGAACTCTTGTACATTGAGGATTACTTCCATTCAACTTCAATGATAACCATAGTTCCAATTCTGCAAAAATACTAGTACTGAACTCAAAACCACAAAACAAATGAGAATAAGATTCAATTATAACACCCCCATCTTCCAAAATGACTTACCAAGGCCTACCTTAGTAGAGGAGAGTGCTACCATCTTGGTTGCCAGACGTAGTACGCATCAAATAGACCATAAAGAAATGTTTATTAAAGTAAAATAAAGTTATCCGATTACAAAGTTCCAAACTCTAAAATGAAATACTATTCAATATCCAAAGTAAAACAATTGTCTACTAATCTCAGCAAAAGCTATGAAGATAAAAGACTCGTCTATGTCCCATCCAATCCCACATACAAGATCATGCATCAACACCTGCTAGACTCACTGCTCACCATCAATGGATCTCCACAGGTTTTAAAACAGAAGAAGGATCAGTACAACCATACAATCAACCAAGACATACAAAGTAAGTACACAAGGCAACTCAACCAGTACTTAACCATCCTCCAAACTCCAAACTAACTAATGGCTCTCATCGCAACGAGTAATCGGGTTCCCATCGCAATAGGTAGCCCACCCCTACCGATGCCAGACCGCAACACTGGACGTCAAAATCCCCGCTCATCGCAACAAGCGAACCCAGATCATTAATGTGCACATCCCCCTTGTTACGTGTGATGGGTGGCTAGCTCGTCATGCCCCTATCAAACAATATTTATAAATCCAATAAACAACTAGCAAATGGTATGTCGGAGTCTTTCCATGGGATGGATAATGAAACGGTTATCAAATGCATGTAGCTATGTCTTTGTGTCACAATTTGGGTTGAGATGTAGGCTAAACTGCTATAATAACGAAAATGTAAACAAATGAAAATAACAAGATGATGTGGTTCAAAATAGCGCACTTCGAACCCCATTTGGCATGCTTTTATGGACTTTCATAGTCAATTTCCTAGTCAATTGCTTCCTATTTGATATTCATTGATTTGAAGAAAATAAGCTAAAAAGGGGGCGCTCTAACCGTCTTTTGTGCACATTTGAGAGTTCTTTGACGACCATAGGGGATAGGCATGGAGATGAGGCAAGGATGAAGACCCGAGGATGTTAGGGACAAGGTTTGGAAGGAAGAAGTGGAGGCCATGAGGAGTTAGAGAGCCATTGGAGACCAAAAGAAGGAACCTGCGCCCTTTCCCGCCCGGGATAGTGTAGTTCTTCAGTAACCCGCTCGAGATGGATTCAACCCGCTCGAGTTGGAGCCCAAAAAAACCTTTTTGCTCCTTACTCGCTCGAGTTCTTCTAGTTGGAGGAAGGCACTAATCCACCTCGACATTACCCTGCTTATCCCTATTTTACCCTTCCTAAACTTAATCCTGTACCTATTATATATACCTCATTTGTAATAATTTGAGGATTATGCCTATGTAAAGAGGATTATGCCTCCTTATATTAGGTTATATTAGATTAGATTAATTTTGTAATACCCCGTAATATTATATATTATTATTTTATTTTATTCTATTTTTTTGACGCAGAGTATATAATTTATTCAATGCGTAAGTTGAGCCGTATTAGGTGTGAAAACGATGTATTTTGTGCAAAATAAACCTATAGGACAAGTTATGGGCTTGTGTGAGCAAGTCAAGGCGAGTCGGGAATAAACTTAAGTTGAGTCGGGGTATATAAACCAAGTTTTCACAAATCAAAACCCTGTTTTCTCATTTCCACACAAAACAAAAAAAGGGAGAAGAGGTAGAGGGGCAGCGGCCGAATAGAGCAAGGAGCTGGAGCACGCGATTTTACGACTTTTTCTCACTCATATTTCATTCCCGTGTTTATAAGTGAAACCTCTATCATCTTTAAATCGTTTTTATACAATTTTTACGTAATTTCATAAAGTGTCTAAAACCCTAAGTTTTATAATCATGATTAGATTTGTGGATTTTTTTCAATTAGAGTATATAGCGTTTTTTTTATGGTGGTGTGACGATTTTGGACTAAAGAAGACTCGGGTTTTGAAGGGTGTGTTGTGTTTGGGCCGATTAGGCCGCGTTTTGGTGTGAAGGTCGAGCCTTAGGCGCACATAAAGGTCGTGGCCTAGCCATCGCTGAGCCATGACCGGCAGCCTCGAGGCCGTCTGGCCGATGACCTAGCCGTGGCCTACGGTCACGCGTTGGGTCACGGTGTGTCGTATTGTAGCGTAAAATTATTTAGTGGTGATATTTATGTGAAATATTATTATTTAGGCACCAAGTTCGTAGAGGAGCGCTTTTAAGGCTTTGGGCATTTTGCTGCGACATCTTAAGCTAATGTAGGATATCATCCTATTCACTAATGTTTTTTATTTTATTCCTACGACATTTATTTATTAGTTCTTCGTATGTTTTGAAGTAAGGAAAATTGTGGTGAAATATTATCTAGTGAAACAGGCTCAGGCTGAGCTAATATTTATTTACGGGCTTTCATAATTATATATATTTCCTTGTGAATATTTCTGATCACCGTGGGGTGACACGAATACGATTTTTATATGGTGAGCCAGGCATAACTGCGGTTTTGGACCTGATGAATTGGTAAACCAGACACGTGGAAGTCGAAGTGATGCGGTCCAGCAGACAGCTCTGCGGTGCCGTGAGTGAATCGTAAGAAGAAGGGCGTGTGTGGCATGTTTGGCCGTGCGTGTGGCACGGAAGGTTGCGGTCATTGCTCGTTGGTTGTTTATACTTTGGCTTAATCCATGTTCCGTTTAAATATTTATTTGTATGCAGATATATATATTTAACATAAGCTGATCGTTTTATATTTACCAAATCTTGTCACCTATTTCTAGGGTGGCCTGTGTCTATCCATTTAGTGATTTCCTCTTAAATGGGGAGCAGGTAATAAAGCAGGTCTAGATGGTTGAAGTTATGTGTTACTGCTGTTCTTGGATGCTGGGTGGGATAACAAGCTACCATGTCCAGAGTGTCTCACCTAGTGTTTTAGTTTGGCAGTTGTCTCTTTTATTTCAAGTTGGCTTGAACACTTTTACCTTGAGTTATAATCGCTAGACGAGATTTAAATGTTTATTTAATAAAGTACTTTGAAGTTTATTTGATATTCATTTGCCTCAAGAAACTGAGATGGCAACGACTTTGTTTAATCGGAAATCTCTAGTTAAGGCTTCTGCTTAAACGAGGGTGTTACAAAGTGGTTTCAGAGCGAACGTTCCTAAGGCCTGAAATAATTAACCCAATGAACTTAGGACGAGTCTTAAATAAAATGAACACCGAGTAGAGGATATAAGGTGCCCTAAGATAGCTTGGTTAGGGAGACGTCCTTAACTTGAGTTAAGGCCCTAATTGCTTCGAGACGGATATCGCGAAGGGTTTGAAATATATGGGTAGTTAGCGTGGATGTTTATGTGCTATCGTGTGAATGGTTGAGAATGGATGGTGATGATGTACATTTATGTGTAGCGAATTTTATATGAACTTTGGAGTTAAAGTAGATAAGTTGAGAATGTGTGTTGTGCATGGGCGAGTCATCGGCGTTTAATCAATATGTGAGCATGGTTATATACATATATACGCTGGGTTAGACGTGTTAGTACTTATGACGGTTTAATCATAAATAGAACGAAGATGCCACCAAATAAAGTGTATGTTGCGGCTAATATGAGTGAGGCCGAGATCGAAAGTCTGATTAGACAAACACCGCGCTGATGGAAGCATTGAAAAACATGAGGAAGCCTGAAGTGGATGCGGGAAGGATGAGCTCAATGATTGCTCGTCATAAACCCACCACGTATGATGGTCAGGGAGAGTCACCACTGTTAGGCGAATGGTTTAGGGAGTTCGATAACCTGTTCGAACTACTGGAATGCCCGGCTGAGTTGATGGTCGATCAAGCCGCGATTTATCTCCCGGGAAAGGGAAGGTTGTGGTGGATAAGAAAAAAGGGGGAGATTAGAGAAGGATTTAGGGAGAGTGGGGCGGATTGTGTGCCCTGGTAAGCATACAAAAATATCTTGCACCAATACTTTGTGCCGGGAGACGTAAGGAATAGGATGAGGCCGAATTTGACTTATTCAAAATGATTGATAAGATGACTTTCGAAGAATACCATAATCGGTTCATGGAATTGGCTGAATACATGAGTGATCTGAATATGAGTAAGGATATCTTGGCAGTCAGGTTTGAGAGGGGACTGTCGACAATGATAAAGAAAAGGCTTTAGGCATGTGAGGCGACAACTGTGGAGGAGGTATATCATCGGGCTGGGCATGGTGAGAGAATTGCTGACTTGCTCACGGAAGAAAAAAAAGAGAAGGGGGAATAAATGAAAAGCTGAAACTGCCAGTGAAGGTGGTGCAGGAAATAAGAAGACAAACTCGAACCCATACCGTTCGTACTCGGCTGGGGATATCGGCTTGGGCAACAAAGCGATGGGTAACAAGGGAGACAACAGGTCAAAGTGTTTCAGCTGTGGCAAGGCATGACATAAGACATTTGAGTGCAGGTCCTCTGGGAAAGGTGGCTTTGGAAACGGAGGTGGAAGTGAGGGAGGATATCATACTCCAACCTCCATATAAGGGAGCTATAGGCAATCTGATCAAGGTGGTTAGGAAGGGAGTCAATATAACGACAATCAGGGAAGGTACAACAACAACCGAAGCTATGGAGGAGGGTCCTATCAGAAGACTACTGGGGAAGACAATCACGAGAGTGTAGCTAAGCCCACTGTCTCAGCTAGAACCATGCAAGGAGGGGCTAAGTCCAGTGGCAAACTATTCATGATAGGGAAGGAGGCTGCTGTTAAGGATGCACACGTAGTCGCGGGTACATTCTTGGTTAACCTTAAACCTACTTATGTTTTATTTGATTATGGGGCAACACATTCTTTTATATCGAGTAATCATGCTAAGGTCCTAGAATTAGATATCTACGAAGTGATAGAGGATACGGTAGATATACCATCTGGAGAGTCCGTTGATTTCCGAAAGTTGTATAAAGGGATACCCACAGTGATAAGGGAGGTTATGTTTCCCGTGGATTTAAAAGACTTTCCAGTGGGTGGCTTTGAGGTTATCCTGGGTATGGACTGGCTGAGGAAGAACAATGCACATATAGACTTTTATCAAAAGAAAATAGTTGTTAGAGGACCGAAAGGGGTGAGAGGGACTTATAAGGGATTCACGGTGAAACTGAAGGTGAAGATGTTTAACTCAATCACCTTAAAGGCATATATGAGAAAGCAGTGTCAGTTTTTTTTCTTTTTTTCTTTTTTTTTTTTTTGCCAAGTTGGGGATATGAGAATAGAAGAACCCAAGGCTGAGGCAATAGAGGCGGTGAGAGAATTCCCGAACGTATTTCCCGATGAAATACTTGGATTACCGCCTCGAAGGGAGGTTGAGTTTGGGATAGAGTTGAAGCCAGGAACATGACCGATTTCCAAGCCTCCCTACCATATGAGACCAAAGGAATTGGAGGAGCTGAAAAAGCAATTGGATGAGTTGTCAGAGAAAGGCTATGTGCGACCGAGTGTGTCACCTTGGGGAGAACCGATCTTGTTTATCAAGAAGAAAGATGGGAGTATGAGACTTTCCATAGATTATAGGGAGCTGAACCATTTAACGGTAAAGAATATATACCCATTACCATGCATTGATGACTTGTTTGACCAACTGAAAGGGGCAGGAGTGTTCTCGAAGATCGATTTGAGGTAAGGATATCACAAGCTAAGGGTGAAGCACAACAATATTCCTTAGACTTCATTCGGGATGAGGTATGGACACTACGAGTTCATAGTTATGCCATTTGGGTTGACTAATGCGCGCACCGACGGTATTCATGGACCTAATAAACCGGGTATTTAGTTCTTACCTAGATAAATTCGTAGTATTTTTCATCGACGACATCCAGGTGTATTCTAGGAATATGGAGGAGCATGCTGAGCACTTAAGAATAGTACTGGAGACACTGTGGAGTAACCAGTTATACGCTAAGATGAGCAAGTGTGAGTTTTGGCAAGATAAGGTAGCGTTTCTAGGGCACGTGATTTCAAAAGAAGTAGTGTCCATTGACCCTAGAAAGATTGAAGCGGTGACCAAATGGAAATCACCGAAGAATGTCGGCGAGATACGAAGCTTTCTGGGGCTAGATGGCTATTACTGACGCTTCATTAAAGAGTTTTCGAAAATAGTGGAGCCCATGACGACGCTGATGAGGAAGGAAAATCGTTTCAACGGGATACGAGCTGCCAGGAAGCATTCCAATTACTGAAGGAGCGGTTGACCACGGCTCCAGTCCTAGCACTGCCGGAAGGGAGTGAGTATTTCTATAACACCCCCATACCCAAAGTGCCTTACGAGGCCACCTTAAGTACGAAGATGCTACCATATCGGTTTCCCGAGGCAATGATATACAAAAGACAAT
>VHZZ01011238.1:28364-39958 GCA_009801015.1 Silene noctiflora | reverse complement strand
GACCAGTTGACCAAATAATTGAATTATCCCTTATGTATTCTTATTATGAGATTTACTATGTGATCGCACTATTGTTGAGGACACTTACACCAACACCCTCAGCCACATTATATCGATATGAAGGTAAATGAGTACTCAAGTAAGTAAGGCATTTCAGTTCTGACATAACAACTTAATTAGTGAAGCATATGAGATAATATATGATAGATATGCGAGGCATAGGTGAAATAGCCATACATGAAGCATAAACATTGTACAAAGCTCGAAAGCTCGAAAGTGAGATTATAACAATAACATATTCGATGTTGAAGTATGAACTTCTAATGGAAAATGGCACCTGTACTCATTCAAGAAATATAACAAGCTCTCACTACTTTAGACACATACTTTCCCTTGGTAGAATGACTAGCTAGTACGTCCTAGCCTAGATTTGGCCAGACTCACGACATGCGGCAGCACAACCTGCACCCAAGACTCGATCAATAGACACGATGGTTGAGTACCCCAATCGCCAACACAACACAAAAGTGGCGGAAATAACAAGAGATAAAGCACACTTGTCAGCACAGCACAAGTGGCAAACCCATGCTTGCTAGCACAGCACAAGTAGGGTGTAAGGCGAGTTAAGCAATAATATAAGGCATCATGTCAATTTCATTCATTAGAAACACAAGAGGATGAAATATAAAAAAAAAAAAGATAACATGTGAGTCAAACAGTGCGGAACATAAGATGAAACGTAAACAAATCATGAACTCATTACTTACCAAATGTATACGAATAAGAGAATAAGAATAAGAGAACAGGAGGTTCCCAGACGGCAGAGGCATCGGCGGCCGGCCAACCGGTCGTGCACCAGGCCACAACCAACAAACACAACACAAGGATCAGAGAGCTCCCAGCCAGCAAGGGTACCGGCTGCCGGCCAACTGGCCGTGCACCATCGCCCAAAACGCAAAATTCGCAATTCATATCAGAAACTTCCCAGCCGGCCAGGGCACCGGCGGCCGGTCCTCCGGCATGGAGAACACCCAACTTACCAAATCTCAAAATGTGACAGAAATTTCCCAGCCGACCTGTGGATCAGCAACCGATTCATCGGCTGGGGACAACATCTACAGGTAAATTCCACAAAACTCATAACACTTACAAAAACTTCCAAGCCGGCAGGGGCACCAGCGGGCGGTCCCCCGGCTGGGACTCACTGTATACGAAAATTTTGCATAAGACACTACAACATGATTTTAACTTGGATTTTAAGCTTGTTCTTGAGACGGAAAACACGTATGAGACGGAAAAACAGCATGTTAAGCATACCAACATCCATTATACTCAATTTCCACCATTAATAGTGTACATATATTGACAATTCCATGAGGCATGTGGGTATAAACAAGAAACATGATAAAAGTGGTGTATTTGGCAACACTTACATGTAAACCAACCAATTATTCGTCCATCACATAAGATGAGCACCATAAATTATGAACTAAACAAGAAACATGTTAGAACATATAAATTTACCAACTTTAACATATAAACACCCATGTTAACATAATTAAGCATATAGTTCAAGTGTAATATCGAGTAACCTATCACCGTTACCTTATAGGTTCTTCAATCTTCTAGTGAGTCATCAACAATATAGCTATCTTCCTCCGGGTCTTCTAAATTTGCACCTAAACACAAACTTGATGGGTTAAATGAAGAATTCGCCCTCTTAGGCAAACTAGGGTTTCGCAAAGGAGGAAGTAGGGAGAAAAAGGTTGTATTTATTACTTATAAAGATGAAGAACGAGAAAAGGGGAAGAATGGCGCGAAAATCACTTGAATCGGTTAAGAAATAAGGAAGTTATAGTGATTTGAAGTTTGAAGAGCGAAGTGAGTAACAATGGTGATGTTTGTATAGTGTGTATGCTGAAAACTTAGAGGAAGAAGAAGGGTTATGAGGGTTTAAGGTGAGTTTGAGTGGCGAAGTTAGTATATGGGTCCATATACAAGTCTAGGCCCAAAACAACTCAAAATGAGTCGGAAATGACTTAAAATACGTCGTAAGGCTACTATACACTCAAGACGGACAATAATATTATATTTATAAATATTATGCCTAAAAATATATTTTTACCCAAAAAAAATATTTAAATATAATTTGTCTTAATTAAATCATTAAATTACTTATAAGACTACAAATAAAATTTACGGGTGTTACAATCTTCCCTCCTTTAAAAAGTTTTGTCCTCGAAACTTGAAGTAAGGGAGATTAACTTAGGCAAACAAACTAGGGTACTTGCTCCGCATGGGGACTTCCGTTTCCAAAGTCTCCTCTTCCACATTGCCACATTTCCATAAAACCTTCACTAAGGGAACAATTTTACTTCTTAACTTCTTCTCCTTATGATCTAAGATACGAATCGGTCTCTCTTCGAAGGATAGACTCGGCTCAAGCTCAGGAATCTCATTCTGCAACACGTTGTAATACTCGTGATTTGTAGCACTGGACACTCGGCCGAGTACAGGGTACTCGACCGAGTGCCCATGTGGGTTGGTCTGTCAGTGTGTTGGAATATGGGGACTCGGATGAGTGCGGAGAACTCGGTCGAGTTAGGCGTACTCGGTCGAGTGCCTTGCACTCGGTCGAGTGTCGCTTACTTGGTCGAGTGTCTTGTACTCGACCGAGTGTTTGGTTCATGACGGCTTTTTGCGGGTTTGATATATATTAGAACGCAGGATCAGTAAATCATTTTAGTTTCTTTTATAAACAAAACTCATACATCGATAACTTCTCCTCATTATCTGCCTTCAAGCCGCGGCGCGTCTTTGTCAATTGTTGGGGTTTTCACATATCCTAGTATCGTAATCGTCGGGGAAAGTCCTTGATTTAGTCTTTTGGCCTATTGTAGTGTAACCCTAATTCCTGATTGGGTTTTTTTTGGGGATTTGTGTCTTATTTGCCTTATTGATTCGTTATAGGAGGAGACCTCGTAGAGGTAGCGTTCTGATCATTTGCTTGTTACCAGATTGCTAGTTGAGGTAAGGTTTCCCTACTCAGTTGTCTGTACAATTATATATTGTATAATGTGACATTCTCATAATGCTTATTGTGATATGATTATATGTTGTAACGGTGTTTTGGTGGCGATGTTGGTGGTTGATGATAGTGTTGGGTGTGATTGAGATCGTGATTATGATTGTGATTTGTGAGCCATTGTGAGAGGTGGTTTCACCCCTATTGTTCACCTCTTGCGTTCTCTCAGCGCAGGGGGGATGTGCACATTAAGGGAAATGGGTTATGTGGGTGGTTAGGTGGAGTGGCTTCAGTCCTCCACTGGCAGGGCTACACACTTCAGTGTGTAGTCGGTTACTTGATGTGTGATGTGATGATGGTGGTGGTGATGGTACGGTGGATCGTTCTGATATGTTTACATTGTTCACTTGTATATAGTTGTTCAGTTGACTGACCCCGTTACTGTTTTCAAACCTATCGTGATCCATTCGGGGATGGTGAGCAGTTGGCTTAATAGATATTGACGATGATGGTTGTTGAATATGCGGCGGGGTTAGTAGGGTGGAGTCATCACGAGTTTTGTTTGTAGCTTCCGTAGATTTTATTTAGTTTATCACTTTTGGTTTAGGCTTTGTACTCCTTTTTATGGAGGATGTTGTAAACATTTTAAATTAAATTTTTTTAACGTTTCATTATGGTTTCTATGATGTTCATTACCTTGGGAAACCGAGATAGTGGCATCCTTGTATCTTGAGGTAGTCCTTGGTAAGGTACCTTGAGGTGTGGGGGTGTTACAAAGTGGTATCAGAGCAACGATTTTGGAACCTAAAAACCAATGAACCTAGGGAGTCTAAATAAAATGAACCCGGGTAGAAGTTGTTTAGGGCTACCGCAAAGGTTTGGGAGACGTCCCGAAACCCCTTTTCGCCGTTACAACTTTGAGCCGATTACCAAGGGGTGTCAAGGGGCGATGTATGCTAAGCATTTCTATGTATGATCATATGAATGATGTATGTTGAAGGTGTATGATGGTATGGAAATGAGAACGCGTTTGCATGAAATGGTGGTTATATTGTTGCGTTTGACATGGATTAGTAGCATGATAGGATTATGTGCCTTATAAGGTTTTGTGTATAAAAGCATGAGGGATAGGCGTAGTATACCATGACTCGATAGAGTGAAGGGGACTCGACCGAGCGAGGGGCACTCGACCGAGTGGGTGTTTTGATGTTTTGGGCAGAATCCCTGCCACTTTCGCAGTCGACTGAGTGTGCGAGACACTCGATCGAGTGGAGGGGACTCGACCGAGTGCGTTCTGTACTCGACTGAGTGCGTTTTCGGGGGAAATTGTGTTAGACCCTGGAGTATGTGAACTGGACCGAGTGCATATGACACTCGACCGAGTTAGGTGTACTCGACTGAGTGCCTCTGGGCACTCGACCGAGTGTGTTGCTGGAGGTCCATTTATGTTATTTGAGCCATAGGCTATGTGCTTACGACTTTTTTCTTGGATAGTAACGATGCCTTCAAAGAGATCTGCCGTTTACATAAAAGCTTCTGAGATGACTATTGACGAGATAGCCAGGATAATTGAGCAGCATGAGGTACTCACTGAGGCTCTCCGAATGATAGGGCAGGCCAAAGAGAAGGTGATGGATGCTACCAAGATGAGCACCACTATCTCTCGCTTCAACCCCAAGGTATATGAGGGCACAGGGGCACCAAATCTGCTAGATAACTGGCACATGGAGATGTTGAGTGTTCTGGAGGTTATTAACTGTCCGGAGGAAATTAAGGTAGGGCAAACCGAGTTCCACCTCCGAGATGAGGCCGCTATGTGGTGGAACCGAGAGAAAGATAACGCCCGAGAGTTTTACAAGAGCCTAGGGGAATCTTCTATTCCGTAGGTCGAGTTTAAGAAGGCAATGAGGCACCCGTTTGTTCCCGAACACATTAGGAACAAGATGAGGGCGGAGTTCGACTCGTTCCACATGACCGAGGGGATTCCAGTGGCGGAGTATTATCGCAAGTTTAATGAGCTGGCCCGTTATGTAGATGACTTGGAAATGAACAAGCTAAGTATGGACACATTTTGAGAAAAGGTTGTCGGTGAAGATTCTAGAGAGGTTGACTTTGGGGGTCCTTATTGATGTTAAGGAAGTTTATGAGTAAGATGGAAATGCTGAGAGGTTGGCTAAGATGACTAAGAAAGCCAAAGAGAAGATTGGTGAGAAGAGACGGGCGGAGAGTGAAGGTACTGGCACGTCGGGGTTCAAGAAGGAGAACTTCTACCAGGGAAGCTCTGGGGGCTTCGGTAATGGAGGAGGTTCCTCTTTTGGAGGTCGGGGTGGCATAAGTTTTAGTGGCGGCTCAGTGTTGACTTGTTTCAACTGTGATGGCACCGGCCATAAGAAGAGTGACTGAACTAGCACCGGAGGTCAAGGTTTTCAGGATCAACGACGTGAAGGTTTTTCTCAGGGGCCGAGTCAGAGCATGGCTAGCAACAGACCAGCCGGGTCATGGCATAGCCAGGGGAGTCAGGGTAACCAGAGTGGATTCAACCGCAACAATAGTGGGGGCTATCAGAGAAAGTGTGACAATGAGAACCAATATTCAGCTGCGAGATATACAGCATCGACGAGCACGGTACAATGTACTAGGCAGAAGAACATTGGTACACTGTTCATGATGGATAAACAAGTAGTAGAGGAGGACACTCAGGTGGTCACCGGCACTTCTCTTGTTAACAATACTTCTACTTTTGTTCTTTTTTATTTAGGGGCAACCCATTCGTTTTTATCTAGGAGTCATGCTAGGACTATGGGTCTGGAGGTGTTTGAGTTTGTAACAGATGAGGTCTCTATATCGTCAGGGGAGTCTGTGCTATGTGGGAAGTTGTATAGGGGTGTGTCTATGGTTGTAGGGCAAGTCAACTTTCCAGTTGATTTGTTCGAGTTTCCTTTGGGTGGTTTTGAGGTCATAGTAGGAATGGGCTGGCTAGGGAAATATAGTGCCACCATTGATTGTCAGCAGAAGAAGGTCTCTTTGAAGGGGCCTAAAGGGGTTAGAGTGTCTTACCGTGGGTTTGTGATCAAGCCCAAAGTCAAGATTATTGCAGTTGCGACCTTGAAATCGTTTTTGAGGAAGGGGCATCCTATGATTCCTTGCCATGTGAAAGATACCAGTAGAGAAGAGCCTTCAGCTATGGAGATAACGGTTGTGGGTGAGTTCAATAATGTCTTTCCAGATGATATACCAGGATTACCACCGCAGTGTGACATTGACTTCACTGTGCAATTGAAATCGGGAACGAGACCTATCTCTAAGTCTCCGTACCGTATGGGTCCTAAGGAGTTGACTAAGTTAAAGAAGCAGCTAGATGAGTTGTTGGAGAAGGGGTACATTAGACCTAGTGTATCGCCTTGAGGAGCTCCAGTTCTGTTCGTGTAGAAGAAGGATGGAAGTCTACGATTGTGTATAGATTACCGAGAGCTTAACCATGTGACGGTGAAGAATAGGTATCCATTACCAAGGGTAGATGACCTTTTTGATCAGTTGAGTGGGGCTGGAGTGTTTTCGAAGATTAATCTGAGATCGGGTTACCATCAGCTGAGGATCCGGGATGAGGATATACCTATGAAGGCGTTCCGTTTGAGGTTTGGGCACTATGAGTATGTGGTGATGCCTTTTGGACTGACCAATGCACCAGCGGTTTTCAAGGATCTGATGAACCGGGTTTTCAACCAGTTTCTGGATCAGTTTGTGGTCGTCTTTATTGATGACATCTTGGTCTATTCTAAGACAAGGGAGGCGCATGCGGAGCATTTGAGACTGGTGTTTCAAACCTTGCGCTATAACCAGTTATATGCTAAGTTGGCTAAGTGTGAGTTTTGGCTTGAGAAGGTGGCCTTTTTGGGCCATGTGATTTCTAAGGAGGGGGTAGCTGTGGATCCTACCAAGATTGAGGCGGTATCTAACTGGGAGGCACCAAAGAATGTTGCTGAGGTTCAGAGTTTCTTGGGTTTAGCTGGGTATTACAGAAGATTTGTGAAGGACTTTTCGAAGATAGCTCGACCTTTGACATCATTGATAAGGAAGGAGAACAGATTTCGTTGGGATACGAGTTATGACACAACGTTCCAAACCTTAAAGGATTGCTTGACTACAGCTAATGTCTTAGCATTTCCAGAAGGGAGTGAGAACTTTGAGATTTACACCGACGCTTCGAAGAATGGGCCGGGTTGTGTGCTGATACAGAATGGGAAGGTGATCGCGTATGCCTCGAGACAGCTCAAGACTTATAAAGAGAACTATCCTATTTACGACTTGGAATTGGGTGACGTGGTCTTTGCTCTAAAGATTTGGAGACACTACCTTTATGGGGCAACCTTTAAGGTGTTTTCAGATCATAAGAGTCTGACGTATATTTACACCCAGAAGGAGATGAATATGCGATATAGGAGGTGGATGGAATTGATCGGCGACTACGATATGGAGATAGTGTATCATGAGGGGGACGACTAATATAGTTGCTGATGCGTTGAGTTGGAAGAGTGTGTATTCCCTATGCACTACTATGTCACTCATGCTTCTTAAGGAGGAGGTGGACCGGATGGAATTCATATGATCAGGAAGGGGATAATCTTGGGGATTTGACTGTGGAGCCTAAGCTTTATGATGAGATCAGGAGTAAGCAAGCTGATGATCCTAAGATTCGAGAGTGGAGAGATGAGGTGGAGAAGGGGACGGTTTCGAGATTTTCAGTCCATGCTGATGAGAGTGTGAGGTTTGATGGCAGATGATGTGTTCCTAGTGATGTCGAGTTGAGAAAGATTATCATGACTGAGGCTCACTTCACACCTTACTCAGTACATCCTGGTTGTGATAAGCTTTATAAAGATCTTAAGAAGACTTTCTGGTGGCCTGGGATAAAGAGGGAGACAGCGGGGTTTGTAGCTAGATGTCTTACTTGTCAGCGAGTTAAAGGGGAGCACCGACAACCACATGGTAAAATTCAGTCTCTTGAGGTACCTGAGTGGAATTGGGAGTCAATTTTTATGGATTTCATTGTGGATTTACCGAGGACTCATTAGGGAAACAACATGATTTGGGTGATTGTGGATCGACTGACCAAGTCGACTCACTTTATTCCAATGAAGGACACTTGAAGCAAGCTACAACTGGCTAATGGGTATAGGAAGAATGTGATTCGGCTTCATGGGGTACCAAAGGACATTATGTCGGATCGTGATGCGTAGTTCACATCAAAGTTTTGGCAAGAATTGCAAGAGTTGATGGGTACCACCTTGAAGATAAGTACAGCTTTCCATCCGGCAACAGATGGGCAGACCGAAAGGACCATTAAGATCTTAGAGGATATGTTGAGGGCTTGTGTCATGGTTTTCGGTGGCAGCTGGGAGGATAGACTGGAATTGATCAGAGTTTCTTATAACAACAGTTTCCACACTAGCATTGGGATGACACCGTTTGAAGCCTTATATGGGAGGAGTGTAAGAGTTCGATTTGCTGGGACAACAGTGCTGAGGCTATGGTTTTGGGACCATAGATGGTACAGGATATGATTGATCAAGTACGGTTGATACTACAGAAGATGAAATTAGCTCAGGATCGACAAAAGAGCTACGCTGATTTGCATCGCCGGGATATCGAGTTTCAGGTAGGTGACAATGTCCTTTCAAGGTGTCACCTATGCGGGGTGTAATGCGTTTTGGCAAGAGGGGCAAGCTGAGTCAGAAGTTTATTGGACCTTATGAGATCTTGGATCGCATTGGTGAGGTGGCTTACCGTTTGGCGTTGCCACCAGCTCTGGATCGAGTGCATAATGTATTCCATGTATCACTACTCAAGAAGTATGTGAGTGATCCTCCCTATTTATTAGAGGTGGAGACCATAGAGCTGGATGAGTCTTTGACATATGTGGAGGTACCACAGGAAATCTTGGACCGAAAGGTGCGAAAGACCAGAAATGGTGAGACAGTGTTGTTGAAGGTGCTTTGGACCAAACATAATGTTGAGGAAGTGACTTGGGTAGCCGAGGATAAGATGAAGTAGCAGTATCCGCATCTGTTTGAGCAGGTATGGTTGGTTACGGGGACGTAACCTTGTTCTTTTTAAGGGGGTAGGAGATGATCGCATGCGTTTTTACAAAGTTTTGAGTCAAGTTTTGGTTAGTTTTGAGTCAAGTTTGGTTATGTTTCAGGTTTAGTTGGCTTAAGTTGAGCTATGTTTTTGTTATGTTTCGGTCATGTTGTATTTTTGACAGTTTTGGTGTTCGTCTTTTTTTTTTTGGTATGGGTTTGAACTTCGGGGACGAAGTTCATTTCTAAGGAGGGAAGACTGTAATACTCGTGATTTGTAGCACTGGACACTTGGCCGAGTACAGGGTACTCGATCGAGTACCCGTGTGAGTTGGTCTGTCAGCGTGCCGGAATCTGGGGACTCGGTCGAGTGCCTTGCACTCGGTCGAGTGTCACTTACTCGGTCGAGTTAGGCGTACTCGGTCGAGTGCCTTGCACTCGATCGAGTGTCACTTACTCGGTCGAGTGTCTTGTACTCGACCGAGTGTTCGGTTCATGGCGACTTTTTGCGGACTTTATATATATTAGAACGCAGAAGCAGTAAATCATTTTATTTTCTTTTAAAAACAAAACTCATACATCGATAACTGCTCCTCATTATTGGCCTTCAAGCTGCGACTGGTCTTTGTCAATTGTTGGAGTTTTCACATATCCTAGTATCGTAATCGTCAGGGTAAGTCCTTGATTTAGGCTTTTGGCCTATTGTATTGTAACCCTAAATCCTGATTGGGGATTTTGGTGATTTGTGCCTTATTTGCCTTATTAATTCGTTATAGTAGGAGACTTCGCAGAGGAAGCATTCTGATCATTTGCTTGTTACTAGATTGCTAGTTGAGGTAAGGTTTCCCCTACTCAGTTGTCTGTAGAATTATAAATTGTACGATCTTATGATGCTTATTGTGATATGATTATATGTTGTAACGGTGTTGTGGTGGCGATGTTGGTTGTTGATGATGATGTTAGGTGTGGTTGAGATTGTGATTGTGATTGTGATTTGTGAGCCATTGTGAGAGGTGGTCTCACCCCCATTGTTCGCCTCCTGTACTCTCTTAGCACAGGGGGGATGTGAACATTAAGGGACTTGGGTATTGTGGGTGGTTAGGTGGAGTGGCTGCGGTCCTCCACTGGCAGGGCTACACACTTTGGTGTGTAGTCAGTTACTTGATGTGTGATGTGATGATGGTGGTGGTGATGGTGCGGTGGATCGCTCTGATTTGTTTACATAGTTTAGTTTATATAGTTGTTCAGTTGACTAACCCCGTTACTGTTTATAAAAATGTCGTGATCCATTCGGGGATGATGCCCAGTTGGCTTAGCAGGTATTGACGATGATGGTTGTTGACTATGCGGCGGGGTTAGCGGGGTGGAGTCATCACGAGTTTTGTTTGTAGCTTCCGCAGACTTTATTTAGTTTATCACTTTTGGTTTGGGTTTTGTACTCCTTTTTATTGAGGATGTTGTAAACATTTTAAATTAAATTTGTTTAACGTTTCATTGTGGTTTCTATGATGTTCACTACCTCGGGTAACCGAGATGGTGGTATCCTTGTATCTTTAGGTTGTTCTTGGTAAGGTACCTTGAGGTATGGGGGTGTTACACACGTGACTATACACAAGTACAATTAATGCAAATTGGCATCGGTTGAAAACCGATGGGAATTTACACATATTGGCATCGGTTGTTCCATAAGAACCGATGCCTATTTTTGCATTATAGGCATCGGTTATAACTAAGGAACCGATGTCAATCATCAATTTCATAACCTAGAAAATCAAGTTCAATACCAAATTTCAAATTAAACTTTCAAATTAATCTTTATTCAATATACGACCTGTATTTTATTTTCTTAAAAGCTATAGAAAATTCGGCAACATCTCTCTACAAATTGAACAAATCCAAATTTCATAACCTAAAAAATCAAGTTCAATACCAAAAAATCCAAATCCGGTACAACCATTCAACTAATTGTATCCGGCAACAAAATCACATATATCAAACTATTCGAGTATCTAAATTAATCCTGACTGTGAGTTTGCTCCGGCAACTGCAAGAGCTAGCAACTTTCTTTGACCATCTGGCAGCTGCAAGAGCTAGCAACTTTCTTTGACCATCTGCCAGTTCCCCGCTTAAGCTTTGGGTGAGAGATAATGCTTAATTAAGAGAATCCTGTATATTCACCATACAAAATATGTTCATCACTTAAAATAGATCTACAAATAATTGGTAATTGATAACTTTCTTGCGACAGTATTTCAAACCCTTCCCGCCAACTCCCAAACAGATTAAGTTCTGACAAGTAACTTAATTATGTAAAACAATAAAAGCACCACACTTGGCTATATTTATCAACACTTTTATGCTCGTCAGTGTTACTCATTATGTTCATCCACATAAACATCAATAACCATTGGTTTATTAATCCAGGGGAGTGTTCATTGCATTTYCATCCTGCCAAATTTATACACACTTTTGTCAGTCATCTGTAGTCTAAA
>VHZZ01011237.1:11684-46772 GCA_009801015.1 Silene noctiflora | reverse complement strand
CCTTTGTACACTCGATCGAGTGTACGGGCCCAGAGCTGTTTTTACCTGTTGGGCTCCATCTGTTGGGCCTTGCTGTATAAGCCTCATTTTCAGATTTTTCCCTTCATTATACAGCCCTAAACATTTCCAACTCTCTCTACCTTTCAAAACCCTCTCAAACATCCCAACAATCTTATCTTTTAGAAATCTTACCTTATCTTGAAGATTTGGTGTTCAAGCTTCAACCTTTCTCATTTCTTTACATTTGTAAGTAGTTGCTTATCCTTTTCTCTTCCTATTAATTTGTAGTAACCCTAGAAATTGGGGGTATTTGGGGGTTTTGTTATATGGGTACATTAATTAGGGATTTGTATAATTAGATAATATTAATAAGAAATTATATGTATTAATTGTTGTAGGACATGTTTGTGATAGACATTACTTGATTAATTGTAGGATGAGACGGTTTTATGAGATGGAATCGGGTTTGATTTGAGTTGCTTATAGAGTATGCTAAAAGGTAGGATTTTCCTACTCGATTTCAATAATATGGATGTTTTCATGTCTTGCATTATTGTTGGAACTGCATTATGACATGAATTTGAGTAATTGTCATTAGTCTCATATTATGGTGGGAATTGTATTGTAACATGATATTGGGTAGTTGATGTCAAATCCATATTATTGTTTGAGTTGTATTATAATATGAGGATTAATAATTGTTGTGGTCTCATAGTATTGTTAGACTTGTATTATAACATGATAAAGAGGTATGGTGTCTTTAAAGTATTGGAGAAATTGTTGGTACTTGTGTTCATGGCATATTCAAGATGTATGTTTAATGTGAAATTAGCATATTGGCATATTGTGATGCATATTGTGTATATGTGATTGTTGGTATAGGTTGGTGGATGTTGGAGGTCATCGGTGGAGTTGTGTTTGTGTTGTATCGTTGTTGAGGAGACGTAAGGTGGTTGGGAGACCGTCTTACGCTTGGGTCGCCTCTTGGAGCTTCCCACTCCAAGAGGGACATGCACGTTAATGACTTGAGTATGGAGGGGCTCGTGTGGTGTCACGACGCCTGGCAGGGGTCCAGTTAACGCCTGGGCTCGGTACCACGAGTGTGTCTCGAGTACCTGTTTTACGGACTGCGGTCCGACTGTTTGGGCGGTGCTGCGCTGCCGTCCCCGGGTTGTTGGTACCGTGGGTGCGTCCCTGGTACCAATGAGGTGGTTGCAGAGTTGTGGTAGATTGTACCTTGTGCATTTCATTCGTGTGTCGCATAATCATGTACATGTGTCGTGTCTTGAATGTTTATATTACTGAAACTGACGTGTGTTGGTTTTGTGTAAATTGTCACCTATTTTTGGGGTGGCCTGTGTTGATCCATATGATATTTCCGGTCATATGGGGAGCAGTTTGAGTACAGGTTAGTTTTGGTACCTTGCAGGAGACGGGACGAGCTACAGACACGTGGAGTTGAGTTGCATAGCTAGGTGTTAGACGACATAGATGGTACTTGAGTTGTATAATGTATAGTTCACACTTGTTATTCATTCATCAGTATGTAATTCATTAAACATGTCAATTATATATAAAATGTTACTTAATTATAGTTCCGATTCATTGTCTCGGGAAACCGAGATGGTGATATCTCCCAATTACCTTGGCCAGGTAAGAAAAGGGTGTTACAATAATGCAGTCAATAAAATAAGCCTTGCTAATAAGAAATTTGTTACTTACGCTAAATTATGGCCTCTGAGATTTCAATGAAATTCCATTTACTATTTTACCTAGGGGTGTTCATAATAAACCGAACCGCAATAACCGAACTGAAAAACCGAAAAATCGTGCATTTTTAAGGTTCGGTGAACCGAACCGTTAACTCTATTATGGAAACGGTGCGGTTAAGGTTCGCAATTTTAGAAAACCGGTTAACCGAACTGAACCGTTTCACAAAAAAGTAAGCAAAAAGTTAAATATTATATAAAAAAATTGTTCTTCCGTTTAATTTTCCTTGTGTTCCCATATTCAAAATTTGTTAAATTGATTAATAGTGCAGTTTACCTAATTAACTTTATTGTCGAGTATAATATATAATGAAAATTTAATTAAACTACTAGATAAAATTAACGAAAACTGAAAAAAAACTATATGTAGACCGATTATAGGTTAACCGGTAACCGAACCGCAAATAACCGCCTAGAGTGGTTAACCAAACTGTTTATAACAGTTAGTAACGGTGCGGTTTAGGTTCGGTGTTTTACCAAACCGAACCATGTGCGAACCGAATTAAATATGCGGGCGAATGAACACCCCTAATTTCACCATACTCACAATAAATCGAACAATTCAAAAGTAAACATTATTTTGGTCTTTCAAAGAGAAGTGCTATAAAAGGTCACATTATTACAAAGCCAACAACATATATAACAATTCGAAAGCACCTGTGAACTGTTTTAATTATGGAGCAAAATAACATTAAATCACATCATCTGTATTGGGCAACAGAGCAAACTTTTGGGCATACTCGGTACTCCTGCCTTCCCAATGACAATTTCTGACTTTACCACTGATTTTAAAATAATAACCCATAAGGCTATAACACACCTAATGTCCTATAAACACCATAAAAGCACATAAGAAGGATTTAAGAAAGGTCGTTTAATAGGGTTGTTATGAAGTATCTGAACTCCAATGAAGCCATGGTCAACCTACTGCTAAACCTTTTTATGCGGTAGTCAGAAGCTGCTCAAAATTCGGCACTGGCGACAATAGACTCAAAGTAGCAAGCAAAAATGCATCAATATGGTGAATGTGATGTGTCTTACTCCGTATTACTTATCAATCAACCCAAATCGGGAAACCATACCACACGAAAGAATTCCGCAGTTAAAGTATGTATTTAACCTACATACAGAAACTAAAATACCGATTATACAAGCCCTAGGAGGAAGCTTGATGTCAATTCTGAAAGTTCAGCAAGCTGGATATACAAATGCTACAAGAGAACATGCAATACCAACAATTCAGCACTTTATGGTCTTCAACTATGCGAAGGAATTCGCTAACGAAAAGGGTTGCGAAGGAATTCGCAAACAAAAAAGGGTTGTTGAGAACATTAATAAAAGGAATTCGCAAACAAAAAAGGGTTGTTGAGAACATTAATAAAAGCATTAACCAAGGGTTCTCCTCACGACACAGAATAAATGTCATGCACTAGCCCATGCACACCTTCATTAACCTATCCACATTTGTGGAAGCAATGGACATTCGAGTGTACGAGTTAGTTGGCACAATCCCGGATGTGATTTGGCTTTAGCGTTATTTGGGAAATTAATTGGGATTTTGGGGTTGGTTTCAAACTATCTGGGGCAATGGGTCCACGTCATCCCTTTTTATTTTTATTTTTTCCTGAATTTAGTTAAAGTCGCCAAATAAGCTAGCGACGTTGCTGTGTTTCATAATATTAATAGTACGTGTATTTGTAAATTTTTTATAAAGGAAACGCCGCTAGGTAGACCAACAGCTTTATCCCTCATCAGACTAAGAGAACCTAATATTCATGCATGCAAAGAAGTAAAGCCGTCGGGTTTCCATGTGGCTTTTCCATTTTTTTCAATTCTAAGAATTACATACTTACATGTGTGTTAATGATTGGATATTAGGTAAATCAGCCAGTTTTACTAGCGGCTTTGCCTAAAATCTGGAAATTAAAAAAATAAATAAAGAAGCTGACGTGGACTCATTTACTTCAAAATAGTTTGAAACCAACCCCAATATTCCAATTTGATTCCCAAATAACCTCATTTAGCCAAGAAATTCATGATTTTCATTATACAAAACATCTTTTAAATGTTGATCACATGGGTAATGTTATGTGGACTCCGCCTCCCTTGCCTGCATACGAGAGAAAACTTTGAACCCTTGGATGATATTGTCGTTACCAAAGTCACCAAATGATTCCCGTCGAGGGACGAATCAATTTACTTTTGTATAGTAAGTGATAATTCACTTATATTTTGCCAAAATATAAACTTATTCTTGCCTTAACTGGAAAAAAAAAAAAAAAAAAAAAAAAAATTCTTAAATATCTAAAAAAAATGTAAAGGAGCTGCAACCAATTTACATTTAGAAAAAAAAAAGCACTTTAGATGTTTATATAAACTATAAAATCTTGATTATAGACTTTTATAAAAGAAGAAAAAAAAATTTCCTTTACATAAACTGCTAGAAAAAAAAAAGATTTAATATTCTGTCCAAAGTTTCTCATTCATAAATATAAAAAAATCATACTTTATTTTAAAAAAAATAATAAAATTCATTTGCTTCATTTTTTTTGTTATTTTAAGGTTTTTAGATACATCATTGAAAATTTTTATAATTTTCTTTACCTAAATTATATTATCACTTTAAATTGAAAAATATCAGAAATTAGGTAAAAGTTTTGTTTATGATATGGTTTGGGATATTTTGGTTATAAACACACAAGGTTTGATTATTTCAGTTAAAGTTAAAAAGATCGGGTTATTTTTAGAAGAGTTTATAAACGTGGGTTATTTTGTTACATTTGTCTTCTGTTTTTTATATGTATTGGATTCTCAAATAAAAGTTAAACGTATTTGCTAAATCCCGCGCACAAGTTTATTTTATCCGGCGCACTTTGCTCCTAATACTTCATAAACGCCCTTCATCTAAAAAAAATAAAATAGTTTTCTCCCATTCCCTTAAAATCAAATCAAACGTCCTTCATCTAAAAAAAATAAAATAGTTCGACAATTATCAATCGTAACTCTCACATATCACACGTAATTTCTCCGTTTTATCAACAATTTTATTAAAATCCGTCTTTTTATCGATCTAATCGATGTTTTTTTTTTTTTTTTTTTTTCCCAAAAAGAGAGCTTTTTTTTACAATTAGGGTTTGAATTACAAACCTAATTGATTCCGAATAATTAGGCTTGATTAATCATGACTAACAAAGTTGAGTAAACAAATGAATGCGTAACAAGAAATCAGTAATGAAAACATGTTTTATCCTTATGACAATTGCAAAACCATGATGTAACACTTGGGAAATTGCAGCCATTCTTCCATGTTAACAACCCCCGCCGCACAAAGCTTGAATAAGGGACATAAAGACTTTAGTGTTGCTATCGTTGTCAGAGATACCCACGAATGGCCGTCGATCACCATTGCCGACGTCCCCTTCCCTTCTCTCCGTCATCGGTCGGTTTCCAGGTGGGGCGTGATGGTCCATCGGTTTGAGAATTTTTTGTTTTTTTGTTTTTGATTTGTCTCTCTCTGGCTAGGTGTGAGAAATGAAAAGGGTAAAATCTAAATAAGGCGTATAAATGCGCGGAATTTAGTAAAATTATGGTCCAAGTTAAAATCATCTCTGAAACTCTGAAAGCGAGAATATTTTGCATATACTGCTTGGAAATTAGAATCCCTAACTGTTTAATAAGGTGAGTTTTTATCTAATTTTTGTTCATTTTATTTTTCAAAGTAGTGGGGTCGTTACTCGTATATTTTTTTTTTTGGCGGAATTTGGCCTTTTCATTCGCAAGAGTCAAGAATCGAACCCCTGACCGACCACTTGCACACCAACCAACTTTGGTATATCACATTCGTACTCGTAGTTGATTTCTCGGCTTACCCAAAAATGGCGGATCCTCCTCTTTCCACATTGCGCGCAGTGATAACACGTCTACACCTCACTTACTTCCCCATTAATCCGCCATTAACGACCCTTTTTCAACACTTCTCTACACCTCGCTCTCCTCGTCCTCTCTCTACTCTCTCCAAACCCAGATGCTCTAAACCCTCTTTAAACTCTCACACTCTTCAACCCCTTTCTAAAGGTACCCTTTTCTTCTTAATTCACTTGCTTTCACCATTTATTTTGTAACTTATTTTGCTTTGATTTTTGTAACATTATAGGAAATTTGTTGGTTTTGAAGCAAGATGAGAGGTTTCTGGGGTCAATTGATGATACCCAAATGGGGAATTCAAGTACAATTGCAGCAATTGTGACTTGTTTAGGAGGTGCTCCTGCAGCTGTTGGGATTGTCAGGTTGTCCGGGCCGTCTGCGGTTGAGATTGCCCGGAAAGTGTTTCGGCCTGCCAAGAAGAGAAGGAGAAAGAAGGGAGGGGAGGAGGGAGATGGAGAAAGCTGTTCTCTGTGGCAGCCTGCAAGCCATGTTGTTGAATATGGTGTGGTTTTTGATTGTGTTGGGAATGTTGTTGATGAGGTACACTATTGGTTTGATATATGAATGTTGATGTTGATGTGGTTTAATATGCTAATGTGAATTATTGGTTCCTCGCAAAGTTAATTATAAATGTTATAAGTTGAATCATGTATGGTTGATTGAGATTTGAACTTAATCGGTTAATGAGGAGCTTCAAGTCAGGGGAGTTGTTTTCTATGTTGGTTAGGTTCGGTTATAAGTATTGAACACAGTGTGCGTCCAAGTGCCAGACTTGGCTGTTCTATGAAAAAAAATACAGAGTATATAACAAAATCTTATTATTGGCTTAAAATAAAGCGTCTATATGCCATACCTATACCGGAGTGTTGGGGAAGGTTAACATGAAGAGTCGGAGTACCAGGGGTTGTTTTGCTGGACTTCTTTTTTTTTACAATGCTTTGATTGTTGGATTCCAGCTTCTGTGCACCTTATTGATGCTTTATTACTTGTAAGTTGTTAATTACTCCCTCCGTGCTACATCTTAGTAAAATTCAACACTTCTAATTGTTTTTCTTTTGATAAAATTAGAAGAAACCTTTGATATCCATCCTAATGTAAAAGTCAATGTTTATCGCTATGATAGTATACTACTCGTATCTAATAGTAATGTTTTCTTTAATAGTACAGTTGTACTCTCATATGACCCTTATCAATTGCATCCTTAAAATACAGGCTAGTTTGCTTCAGGATCAGCTATACTTCTCATTGGAATTTGTTAAAATTAGTATGCATAAAAAATCTATACCAACTAACATTGGAAAGGGAAAAAATGTTTTGTGTTTTGGCATTTGATGTGAACTAGTGTGCACTGTGCTTCATGGTCAGCTATGATTACATGTAGTCTAAAATGAAAATGTTGCAATAGGATGCGATAGCCTTTTGTAAACATGTTAGATATGGAAGTTCCATGCCTGTTTTTAACTAATAATCTTGTCCTATTTTTGCTTCTCCCCCCTTCCTCCACAAGTCCACTTTTCATCTTCATAGTCCTGTGATATTAATTTCTTGCAAAAGATTTTTACTTATCTGAATGTACCACTAGCCACTAGAGCACCATCTCAACATAGAGTTGTTATTGGTATTCTGTAGGTTCTGATGATCCCAATGTTGGCCCCAAGATCATACACTCGTGAGGATGTCATCGAGCTACAGTGTCATGGTAGTGAAGTGTGTCTTCGCCGTGTCCTGAGAGCCTGTTTGGACGCAGGCGCAAGACTAGCGGAACCAGGTGACTTTTTTTGTTCTTACTGTTAATAGACTTTCAGTTGATGGGGGAGCATATTGTTTTGACGTTGTATTGAAGAAATTTAACTTAAATGTTAGTTAGATGATCACTAATGGTGTCTAGAACGTGGTTTAGTTGCTGTAAGTATCAATCATAAAGTTTCATTTGTGTTCCTCTAAACTGAATTCTGTCAGGCTCTCCATAGTGATTATGGGACTATGGTTCATCTGAATTAAGATGGAATTGGGTTTCCTAAATCCGTCACCGTTCATTTGTGACCTATTAAATGCTGGCATGTTCGCAAATTCCCAGGCATATATAGAGACGTGTTTGAGGTGTATATGAAATGATGAATCCAGATGAAGTATGATGCTTTTTAGTATTCGTTATGAACCTAGATGAAGTACGAAGTATTATGTCAGGAATTGTAATCAATGGCTGGAACACGACTGAAAACTTGAGTTTGTGTCTGTTTACCTTCACATCCTTGTGGATTATACATGTGGAATGATTGGGTTCCTGAAAGGCATTTATATTGGGCTTCCTAGTTTTTTTGAACTTGTGTCTAGTCGTTTCTTTTGATTTTTAAGTTAGTTGAATACATCCAAGAGGGTTGGGCACCTCAAGATGCCTCTTCTCTTAGTTTGCCTTTTAGACGCGGCTCAAACATAGGTTATAGTTTGGCTTGAAATTCTTTAGTTCTGTATTAGTTTTAAGGTGGGGAATTGATTGAGAGTCTTGTTTTGGCATTATATTTGATGTGTAGATCTCCAATTTCCTTCATAGTGTCTTTTGTATATGGGCCTCACCCCCATGGCATCCTTTGATGAACACTATTTATCACTTATCAAATAAAAAAATTTGGATTGCCCTCTTTGCAGGACATCTTGAAAATCTCCTCCCTTCTGTATCTCCAGTTTGTGTATGACCATGTAGGCATGTACAGAACCACTATTCTTGATCACTTTGTTGGTATTGTATTATCCGACCATACCTTGGCCTACTTATACTTTTAATATAAAACTTTCCTTATTGCTTTATAAGCTGTTATCTGACTTGAGGTAGATTAATGCTAACAACCACATAATCATATCCCTACTAAGGGCCTTACCTGCATGATGGCGCTTCTCTAAAACTTCCCTGCAGATGATTCTCTTATTGTGTGTTAGCTAATAAGGATTTCAATATCTAGCTTATTAACATACCAGCAAAACTTTCAGAGAGCTATAAAAGAGTGCCACTTGTGACCAAAATTTCTTGTACTCTTAGGACTCTTCTCTCTTCTTTCATTGACTTCAATAATGGTCCTTTATCTTTTATAGGCGAATTCACACTGAGGGCTTTTCTAAATGGTCGTTTAGACCTCACTCAGGCAGAAAATGTGGGTCGACTTTTGACAGCAAATACCGCATGTGCTGCTGATTCAGCATTAGCTGGAATACAGGCATGTTTTAAGTAGTAGTATCTTATTTTGTGAATATCTGTTGCTACCTTGTATTTCTTCAAACTCATAATATTACGAACAGGGAGGTTTCTCTCATCTTGTAAAATCATTTCGAAATCAATGCATTGGATTGCTTACCGAGATCGAGGCACGGCTTGATTTTGAGGATGAAATGCCACCGTTAGACATAATTGCAATCAGAAACACGATCAGTGATATGCTAGATGATGTCGAAAAGGCACTGGATACCGCACATTATGACAAGTTTCTGGTATCAGGATTACAGGTAGATATATTCCCTAAGATAAGAAATTTGCATTTCTTTTATCATTGTTTTTAAAACAGCATGTTCCATGCATCTTAGCTTGGTCTTTCTTTCACAAATTCGTAAGGCGACAAATTGTTGGATCAGCAATTTGAAACTATGTTGCTCGGACTCCTTAATATTACCTCGTGTACTCATGTTAGGCAGTCGACACTTTGACATGGCCATGGGTAGGACACTCGGACATTGCATTTTAGACCAAAGCATGATTTTTTTCCATAAAGTAGCCGAATCTGAGATTTCGACACGCATCTGTGTCGGATACTTCTAACCAAGTCTGAGCAACATAAATATTTTGAAATTTAAGAACCAAAGATGAAAAAATTGAGTTCATTATATTTTTGTTGCAATGGTCTGATTTGTCCATGTTATATGTTTAACTGGCAATGGAACATCACGTTTAGATGACATTTGTTTTTTCATTTCATCCTTGCATATTCAGTAGGACTAGGCAGATTTCAACTTTCTGTTGAAATTGACGATATCAAATGTAGTATGCCATACATCTTTATTTTTATCTTGTATTCTGTACTCTTCTTTGCTCAGCTGTTATCTTTTCACGTTACTTTATTTTCTACTTGGCTACTTGCCATTAGTTAGGATTCACTTCATTTTCTTTCTTGGGACATTCAACTTAATCTACAACATTTCCACTCTGGCTGAGGAATAACCACAAGAATAATCCCATTTGAGTGTGGCCTAAAAACAAGTAACCTACTCTCTCACTTTATTTTTTATCTCCCAAAAGTAAATATGATGAATTCAATTTTAATGGAGAGAATACTCAAAAAATGAATGATGGTGGTCTTTTGGAATGAGTTCCATTTGCTATGTTCCTTCTCCCTACTTTACAAGTAGTGGAAGTGCTATTACACGCCTTCCACTTTTTTGTCATAAGGGTTTATGTATCTTGTTTCAGTAAACTCTTAACAGATTGCAATTATTGGTCGGCCAAATGTTGGAAAGTCAAGCCTACTTAATGCTTGGAGTAAGGTAAACAATCGTTGTTTGGTCCTAGTATAAGGAAAATGGAGGGAGCTAAGTACCCTCCCCTCCATTTCCATCCAACTCAATTTTGCCAAACAAACAAAGGAAATTGTTTGATTGTCATCCCTTTACGTTTGCTTAATCTGATCTATTCTATAATAAACTGATTGGTATGATGTGGCATAATTCTCTATTAGTATGCAGAGTGAGAGAGCTATAGTGACTGAAATTGCTGGTACAACTAGGGATGTTGTTGAAGCAAGTATCACGGTTGAGGGCATCCCAGTTACTTTGCTGGATACTGCAGGTATCCGCGAAACTGAAGATGTTGTAGAAAAGATCGGTAAGTGCCTACTCTGTTTGTGACTACCTACCAATGTAGGTTATAGCTAGAAGGATATGTTTTGACATTTTTTAAAAAGCAGTCAATATTCTGAATTTAACTAGGTTACTGTAGCATTGTTGTTCTTACTTACTTTGCATGCTTATTTTGTCACTGCTGTAGATCTTTAATAAAAGTTGTACTATGGCCATCCTATTTTGATGGTCTCAGTACATGTAGAGTTACACAAGTAAATTTGTCTGGTTTATATTATTTTGAAACCATTTTCCTATTGTTATCAGTAAAATATTGGTCAAAGTTGAGTTCGTTTAACCATCAATGTCAAACTGGGGAAACAAAAAATTTCTGGAGGGACTACTTCTTCAGTTCCTGAATATATTGGTCCAAGTTGACCTGGAAAACAGAGCATCTTTTGTTAGTCTGTCAAACTTCATATTCTCCGAGTGAATTATATGCCATACACTTAGATTTCAGATGCTTGGACTAGGCTTTCATGTGAATTGCATTCTTGTGCTAGCCACGTTCTTTAGCTAAGCTGGTGAACTGTAATTATGTAGTGTGGTCTTGGTATATAACTATGTATAATTTCAAGGCAATTGGATTGCTTGTGAAGTATTGGTTCTTCTAGCCGAATATTATGTTTCTTAATGTTATAGCGTCTTGGGAGTTTTGTGCAACTTGGTAATCTATAACTTTGTATAATTTCAGGGCAAGTTCTCTGTACATTCATATTTAAGACCATAGATATCCGTCTTTATGCAACTTGGAAATCTATAAATATGTATAATTTCAAGGCAAGTGGAATTGGTTGTGAAGTATTGGTTCTTCTAGCCGAATATTATGTTTTTCAATGTTAGCGTCTTGGAATTTTGTAACATAAGAGGAGCCTAATAACTATACCATGGTTGGGTGGCTATCTATCTTTTAGGCTGTGGTTTAGTGAGTAACAAATAAATAAATCTGATATTAGAATTAAGTTGGGTTTAATGGAACAAATCTAATATATCAGCCACATTGAGATACTTTCACAGTTTGTCTGTATATCACACACATTTCAAGGAGTGTAAATGAATTATGAAGTTTTAAATTGGTATGCCTAGAAAAGGAAAGTGTAACATTGCGGGCTGGAGGGAGTATAATATTCACTTACTTGCAACTTGCAAGCTCAAAGTTCTCTGTCGTTTCATTTGAACAATGCTCACAGAAAAGTTAAATCATTTTTATTTTGCTTTTCATAATTTATGTTGCAGGAGTGGAGAGATCTGAAGTAGCTGCATTGGGTGCTGATGTTGTTATTATGACAGTCAGTGCTGTTGATGGCTGGACACTTGATGATAGCAAGCTTTTCAATAGAATTCGATCTGCTAAGGTCTGAGACTTTCTTAAGCACTCCTAGTTTTGGTCTTTGTATCTTCATGTTGTGATAAAAGAATGCCTTTTGCCGGTTTCTGAAATCGTACGCTGTACATGGTATTCACTGTTTTTATATGTATATTTTAGTCGGGAGTATTTTGTATTTTCTGATTGTTGTGTACTGATGCCTTTTCATTTCGACATTGATTCCTAAGGACATGCGATCTTCGACGCCTACAATCCTTGTCATCAACAAGATAGATTGTGTCAAATCTGTCCGTTCTGAAAGCTTTGATGTGGAGTGCAATTTCGATAAATGCATCTACACATGTGCTGTCACTGGTGAAGGACTGAAAGATCTCGAGATGGCGGTGTCAGAACTTGTGGGCCTCAACAGGATTTCTAGTGGTGGAAGAAGATGGGTTATTAATCAGGTATGCTAGTTTTGTCTTTTGGTTCAGTCATGGGTAACTTTTTTTTTGTAGATAAGATTACCCACGATAATTTGAGAGCGTAATTAACCTTCTCGTAGTTTGTATATATAGCATTACCCCCACATGTGTTTTTGTACTTTGGCATCACCTTCTTGGCCTCCCTTGATAAATGTTCCTCCATATTACTTGCGGAATATAAAAAAGGCAACCAGCTAGCAGTCTCCCTTATCCCTATTTCTGCCTCTTTACCCTGTTTCCATTCCGATCTTAACCACCCTACGGCTACCGTATGTTTTCTCTCTGGCACTCTCAGCAGCTGAATGGAGGATGGTCTTCATTACTTCCCAAGTGATGTAAGTGAGTGCCCTAGTCAGAATAAACTGTTATTTTTGTTTTTAGCGCAGGTTACGACTGCCATACGCTGTTTGCGGTAGTTATTGAGGCATTGTGGTAATGTTGTTGTTGCTACGAATGTAGTCTTGTAGAACTTGTTTGGATACAGTTTTTGGAGGAAGAGGGGAGGCGGATGAAGTGAAAGGGAGGGAAGGGGAATGACTTAGGGGAATGAAGTTGAGGTATTTCCCTACTAAATCTTCCCTTATTAGAGGGATTTAATTTGCAGAGGGAGAATGAATACCTCTGTATCCGCCCTCTCCATTTCCCTCCTTCTTTTGCAAACCAAACGGAAAGTATTATTCGTCCCTCTCCCTCCCCTCCCCTCCCCTCCCCTCCCCTCCCCTCCCTTTCCCTATAAACCCTCCATCCAAATGAGCCCTTAGAGAAGTGAATCTGGCATTTGTATATGCTATGATTTCCAAATACCCATAGTTGGCATAGTAAATCATGATTTTGTGGAGGATGAAAAAGAACTTGTTTCAAATTTCAATTAAAACAATCTGAAAGTTACCTACATTTAGCTCACCGGGTCTGGCTTTCATTCTCAAATGAGGTGGGGATCTTCCTATCCTTCCTCAAGGACCATTTTTACCCACTCACCAAAAACTGGGGGGAAATGTTCTACGGAGTTACATATGTAGTGACGTGCTAGTTTTTGTGTTTTTTCCCCTTTTTTCTTATCACGACATATTAGTCCTAGATATGGTATTATCTTTTGGCCTGCCGTATCATTGCCAAGTTATCACGATTCAAAATTTAGTTGTGACTGCGTTTTGAGGCAGTATTGGCTGCATTGATGACTCATTCACTTAGATTATGCTGACACAATTGATTCCGATCAAGACAAGAACCCTGATTTAATGTCATGGTACTAGACTGAACTTGGGTTAGACGGTTGGTCGTACATTCATAAGGTTAGGTAAGGTACAAATTTAATTTCGGAGGAGTTTACAAGGTTTCTAGTTGAATCCCGTGATTGCTCGTCTCGTCCTACTAGGACTCTCATAAATGGTAATCCATGATGCAGTATCATTCTATTATTGGAAATTATTTTGAAGAGTGTGAAGCATTTGGTGGTCTGAAGTAGCTGGTACATCACTACTAATTAAGAACAAGGTATTTATCAGATTTTTTATTTTAAGGGGATAGGACTCCAAAACTCAGTTTTTGATGGCGTGTATGAACCTTCTTTCTCAATCTCATGTCAATTGTGGCACTTCTGTCCTTCCCTATGGTGAGCCTGCTCATCAATTTATCCAGGACATTTGACTTGACTGCTTTTCATCCAATAATCAAACTCATTAAATGACACCTGGTTTTTACCGGAATGATACTTCTAGCATTTATCCTTATCGCTTGTAAATTATCTTTTGAAGCTGTCACAATCATTGCAAAGGGTTAAAGTAGTAAGCTTATTTTTATTTTCTTCTGAACCTCTCTTGTTGTCTAGATACAAAAGTAGAAGAGAGGGAGAGGGAGGGGGAATGAAACCGTGGGTCTTCTTTCTGAACCTTTCTATGCTGGAGAGATTTTAATAATGCTTATTGGTGAAAGAATGGGTCCCCTATTTCCCTCCCATCCATTTTGCTAACCAGATAAGGGAAAATGTCTCCTTCCCTTTCCTTTCCTTCCTTTCCCATTTATCAGACAAAGGGTCAAAGAATTGGCCTGCCTTGTTAATAATGCACTTGCCTGTGTTGACTCAAATTGTACTCAGTAATAATCATATTGAGTGGTTCTAACTGAAACAGCATATATGCATATATGCCTTCTGGGACCCAAAAAGCTATTTAAAGGGAGTTCATCACTCCGTCCTTGTCAAAGACTGATGTTTTGATAGATTGTCAAAACCGAAAAATATTTAGGAAATGATGACCCTGGATGGATAGCCATTCATGATGTTGACTCCAATGGAGAAAGGTGTATGTACTCGGAATCAACCATCTGTTTTTAATCCATGAGTTGGGTGGCGGAAATGCATTTCTGGGTTTTATTCAATTTCTAATGTGACAATGTTAGACAATGACAGATAACTATTGATCTGCACTGTAGATTATAGTGCTAAAACTGTGAAATGTAGAATACCACGGTATGGTCAGCTTCTTGCACCCGTGCACGCTGTTAGCGGGAATTCCACTTAGCAGATTCTAATATGTTGCTACTTTTATATCTTTAGTGGTAGGGTTGTTTGTACAAGTAATACCATGGAAGACCTAGAGTTGACCTTATTTAAAAAAGTGCGTCCTAGCGCAAGACTAACATCTAGACGGGCCTCCTCCTCCCGCAAGGGTGTTGGTTGTTACACAAGATTTTGATTTGAAAATAGAAATTGTTATGAAAAACAATTTGATTCCTCTCACAAAGGAATTGTTGCACAAGATTTTGATTTGAAAATAGAAATTTGGTATGAAAAAACAATCTGCCTTGTGTTCATGAGGTGAGTGCCTTTGGCCCACTCCTTCCACCTTGTCACCAGATCCCCTTGCGGCCTCGGTATGCCGAACACTTTAAAAATGCTGTAGTTGACTTATTATATTTGTATGAGTTTACTAGCTTCCTTGCCTTAATGCCTTCTATCCTTAAAATCTCTTACTTCTACAACAACATTACCTCAGTGCCTCGGTGGTTCCCGCAAATTGCGGGGTAAGAGGGGGTCGGATGTATGCAGTATTAACCTTGTGTTAGCAACTCAGAGAGTTTCCGAATGACCCAAGATGAAAATTACGTCGAGAATTGCACGGTTCACAAGAGAAAGAAATGTAGCCACTTTAGTGAGCCATTTCTCTTACTTCTGTGGAAAGTTTTTTATTTTGCCGCGCTGAGGATATATTTGAATTCGAGTAATTGTTGTTGGGGTAGTGGAGTAAAAATACATCAAACTGTAGGAGGTAGAAGTGGTCAAGTGGTGGTGGGTACTGGTTAGAAAAAGGAGTTGGAGTCATGGAGATAGGCTAATAACTGCCTTTGACCACCCCGCATTTTCCTTCTCTTTTATTTTGAGCTTCTTTACTACCAATCTAAAGGAGACCTACCTAAGACATGCTTTCTTGAATTCCGGATGATTTTGGTGTAAGCTACTCAAAGCTTACGAGTTAATTTTGTGGGTTGATTTATGACCACAGAGACAGTGTGAGCAGTTGATACGCACCAAGGAGGCCTTGATCAGGTTGAAATCTTCTATGGACGAAGAACTGCCACTTGATTTCTGGACAATCGATTTAAGAGAAGCAACATTGGCACTGGGACAGATTAGCGGAGATGACGTCTCAGAAGAGGTTTTATCTAATATCTTCAGCAAGTTTTGCATCGGTAAATAGCGCCTCTCTCATTTTACTGTCCCTTGTTTTGCCTGACGGACCATTGTTTCCCTGTACATTTAAGTGATAATCTTACAATCGATTTAAGAAAGTTCGGATTTCTTGGACTTGTAACTGGAGTTCTGGTTTTTGTAAGAGTAAATCTGTGGAAGATGTTCGAGCATGTTCAACCATTTGCTTCTTGCACCGTTGCACGTAGTTAAATGAAGGTACTTGGGATTTCATGTGAAGTTTGAATCAGTTTTCATCTTGTTTAAAAGCATCCCACCAAAGTTAAACGAAGCGTAAAACTCAAGACAGGACCGAAACTAATTTGGAAGTAGACCGAATTTGAATCCACATAAACGGAAAAATGGCATTGTATGAATCGGTCTTGAGCTACGTGAAATAATTTACTTGAAGAATGAATCTAGTTATCTACACGGATATAAGAGTCGCAACTCGTTTGCACCTCGCAATCTAATACCATCTAACTAAGCTTACCGACTTGACCTGTATGATCAATGCAAAAAATAGCTCCTCCGATAAACTCCAAATGTCAGCAGTTGTTGAAACAGACCCGAATCAAAGGAGTCGTCCACAAGACCCGAATCTCACCTTTCCTCCATTGAAGAACAAGGAGAATAATAGCCCAGTTGCATTGGCAAGCTGATATTTACAGTGGCTAAAATATTTATAGATAAACATAATACATTTCGCGCCACCTTTTAGCAACTTAGGTTTAGTACAATTCACACCTTCTACGACTTAATTATATTACTTACAATCCACACCACCATTTTAAATTGGATTCCAAGCCAGTGACAAATTATTCACTTGTCTCGGCTATATCATCAGTAAACTGCTGCCACCCTCGTACGACCACCGTGCTTTCTAAGCTTGACTGCTGATCCCGAGATGAATGTGACTCTCTTTATTAGACTGGCTGTGTTTTACTCTCCAGATGCACTTAGCTTACTAGTAAGTAGCTCATACATTCACAACATAATTTACGACTGTTACGAGTTGACTTGAACATTACTGCCTGCTGCCGTCTTTGGGCATGGTTCATGCATCTTCGAGGACTTTTGGGGAACATGCATGAACTGCATTTGCCACTGTCAGATAGATGTTGTCTTCCCCTAGCAGATTGGTGAATCGGGATGCATGTAGCTTCTCTATCACCGCTGGCCCTGGGTTCGCAAGACCTAGCTGCATAAGCGAAAATCAGAGTGTCAACATTACTTGATACTCCAATGATCGTATCCTATTATCGACATTCGATTATGTGACATTATATTTATACCAAACTGTCTCATAAGAGACCAATTGCATATAAGAAATCGATCCAAAAAATTCAGCATACTGATAAATGATTACCTGGACGTTTCTTTTCTGTAGAGACCTGTATAGCTCTTCCAAGGCATGAATGCCACTAGTGTCAATGTCAGTCACAGCTGTATCACCAGGAAAAGTAATAAAGACCTCAAACAAGGCTTAGATTTATGAGTTGACTTTCAAAGTTACGAATCAAGTCATTTTCATACGTTTGTTCTCTTTATATGAGAGGAATTTTGAACAAACGTATGAAAATGACTTGAAAGTAGGAAGTATTACGTGTGATACTTACGTGACATCTCTACTATCAGAAACTGTATCTTTGTGCTGTACTCCTTTTTCTTCCTCTCTTCCTCATCTACTAACCATCTCAATATCCTGCAATTTAAAAAGCATGCAAAGTAAAAACCAAAAAAACCAAAGAATAACAGGTCTTTTGAACATTTAGATAAGGTAATAACTTGTTGAAATCGGAAAAATACCTTTCCTTGACGTAATTCGAGTTGGAAAAGTAGATGGCCGAATCAACTCTGACAATTAGAATACCAGGAACACTAGTAGCTTCAGGATATTGTTCAATATTTCTGAAGATTGTTGAGCTTGGTAGCTTGCCTAAGACAGCGGTCCGTGGCCTGGTTACTTGCAAGAGAATTTTAGCAAAGGATATAACTACCTGTCAAGTGAAAGCCATCACAAGCAAACACAATTAGCATCATACGTATACACATGTAAATCTTTTTCCGTTTCAAGTGAAGCCCAACCTTCGGCTTTGGCATATTATGGACTAAAACAAAATGCGTTCATTAAATTGTTCTACGCTTTTAACGTTATGAGGTATAGTCGACTGTTACAATTCCTGTCGCAATTTTCATTGCGGGCCATTAGGAAACAGTTTGTACATCCGGCCCTCTTGCCCGGGCATAGACAGGTCAGTGTGGGTTTTGGGAAGCATTTTTGTGTTTTCAACACAGGAGAAAACTGCGAATGTACGACCTCTAGAGACACTGGGGCTAATGTGCCATATAGGAGTAATACAGAATTGAATAGTGTCTTACCGCGATTAAAAGGCCAATCTCAACTGTAGCGAAGATCACTCCAAAGAAAGCACCCATACACGCAATGAAATCAAATTTGTCGATTTTCCATATCAGGATGGCTGCTTCATAATCAATAAGGTTGATGACAGCAGATATAATGATGGAAGCGAGGATGGCGTTTGGGGTATACTTGAAAAGAGGAGTGATGAATAACAGTGTCAGGAACACGACAAATGACATTACAATGTTAGACACTGCTGTTTTGCAGCCTGCCATGTAATTCACTGCTGATCGAGAGAAGGAACCTGCAAGTTACAAACATTAATGAAAATTTTCATGCGGTGCTATAGCAGGAAGTTATTGAGTCAACATTCATATTTCTTACGTCTATCATTTCAATTGATGCCTTCTGTTCATTTTAGTTTACAGACATGTTTGTTTGTTTGTTTGTCAAGTAGTCATGTTCGACACTCTTGGCATGCACAATGTCCGATACTTATAACCAAGTTTGAGCAACACACAATAGCTAGCTAGTATCAGTTTGTATTTAACAGGTTTGGACATTTGTGAATATATTTTACCTGTCGCAACATAGCAGGAAGTCATGGAGCCGACAACGTTCATAGCCCCTAAGGCTACCATTTCTTTGTTGCCATCTAGTTGGTAATCTTTCATGGCTGCAAATGTTCTTCCTATTGCAGAAGCTTCCTGTTAGAATCACATAATTTGTTATTACAAATTTGAAACGGATTAAATCATATACTCATACATACACTGGCAACTGCGAATGCAAAATGAAATGTACATTAACGATATTACATGAGTTAACCACCTTACATATAGATAGTCACTACTAATATTAAACTAGTTAACCACTTTACATAAAGGTCATTTTGAAGGTGGCCTCGTGATAATATCACGAGACCTTCTCGTGCATGAATTTGCGCAAAAATAGAGCTCAACGAGTGAAGGAAAGTAACTTACAGTGAGTGCTATCATGCCTGCTACTGCCCCGATTTTGAAACCTTTTAGAAGATTTTCTCCAGATAAATACAACAGATGCACTGATGATGGATTCAGCCCTTTTTCAATATGATTCACCTAAATCCGGAAGAGTTTTAATGTTACTACAGTCCTTAATCTCTCATTTGCATTCTTATACATGAAAAGGAAAAGGAAGATGTTAGCTTACAATTGCAACTCCCTTCTTTTCGGCATGAGTCAAAAACACGAAAAGTGTCGACAAAATGACTGAGATCAAAGGAGCTATGGCAGGAACCCAGAATAGTTTCTTGTTCCTCTTTCCCTGTTCATAAAAAAATGATTATTTAATAGAAGCTTCTAAAGCATCCTATATAATCACAGCCTTAAGTTAAAGTCTTACGATAATTTTGGCGAAAATGAGGAACGCTAGAAATACTGATGCAATGAGTATTGTCTCCCAATTCCACTGCAATGGGTGGCGAAAATGACATTAAACTTTAAAGACAGTTGCTGTTAATAAGCATATAATATTACTCCGTATATGTAAGTTATGATTCAAATGTAGATTCCGTCATTATAAGTGTATTAGAGTAGGATGAACAGACCCCGTGATGCATGGAACCAAAGACTGAGTGTAGCACAGAAATCAAATCAGATTTTTTGGTGAATTTCTTGATCCCCAGAAATCCTTTGAGCTGTTGTAGGGCAATTGTGATTGCAGCTCCGCCCATGAAACCCACGATTGCAGCATGTGATAGGAAGTCGATCAAAAATCCTAATCTGATGACAAGAAAGGATACAGTAATGTAAGCTATTACGAACTGTGATTTATGATATGACTTGCGGAGTAGTAAAGAAAACGACCAATGAAACCATTGGTCTTCTTAAACTGGGATGTTACTCAAACTTGTCTGCAAGTATCTGATACAATTATTCTTTGTAAACAAATTTGCTTTTGGGCTAAAATGAAATGTTGAGGTTTCTTGTCTGGATGAGTGTCACGCTGATGAAAGATACGCAACTAGAGTGAAGTGACGAAATAAATCTGGATGAGTGTCATCCTGATGAAAGATATGCAACTAGAGTGAAGTGACGAAATAAATATATAAACGCATTGTTGATGGACTTATTATGATACAACAGTTGAAAAAATATAAAGTGAAATCATTTGTTTTTGTTAGGTGATATGTTACACAAATTCATCTACATGTTTACGGAAAACAAATGAAGTGATTGATTATGATACAACTTTTGACCTAAAATGAAACATCAAGCGAGGCATCGTGTTGTTTAACCTGCAACTAAAGTAAAGTGTCGAACTCAAATAGGTATAATGCCAAAATATGCAGGCAAATAAACATATACTTGCCTGAAAAATCCAAGGGTTATCTGTGTGATTCCAGCAAAAAACGTTGCAGTAAATGCCAGCCTTCGATACTCAAGCGGATTAGTAACGGGATCAATCTCGTTCTGAATAAGAGTCCCTAGTAAAAGAGAAACAACAGCCACTGGCCCTATTGCTATATCTCTTGAACTACCCATGCAAGCATATATCAGTGGAGGAACAAAGCTTGAATCTGCACACATACCCCAAAAGTTCAACGTTACAAACGTCAGTTTTTTTTTGTCAGAAACTACCTTGTCGAGTGCAAAATTTGGCAAACTTACATAGACCATATTGAGGGTCTAGGTTAGCAAGCTTTGAATATCCAATATCCTGTTTTACACCCGAAACAAACTAAGTTAGCCAAACAAATTGCGAAAACATAGAACTTTTTCAATAATATCGAGCAAGTGTTACCTGAGGAATGCAAAGACTGGCAATAGTAAGTCCAGCAATAAGATCACCTCTAAACTTCTTGAAATTATAACCTCTTCCCCATTCTAAGATAGGAAAAACAGCTTGAACCCCAAGAACAAACTTTCTCGACTTGGACTGATCCTTGAAATGTCGTAAAGGGTCATCCGAGAACAACGTCTCTTTGATACCATTAGTGAACTCTTTAAACAAGTTCTGTTTAGAAGGTACACTAACTTTATGATGAATGTCTAAAGACATAACCGGGTCGTGGCTATGACGGTGTGACCATGAAAGACTGGCCACGTCGACATCGACTTCCTTAGTATTATCGGGCTCAACATTGCCGGTATTAGGAAGACGATCCATTGAAGTGTTTGGGAGAACTGTGAAGAGGGGACTTCACCAAATATAAACCTGTAAGAAGTAGAAATGTATACCAAAGATGTTACAATCAGAATTTAGAATATTTAGTTAGAAAGAGTAATGTTTTTAGTTTGCACCGTTCATTTAATTTTAGATTCGAAAAGGATTGTAAAATTAGTAACAACAAGGGTTTAGAAGTAGCTACCCGTTTAGAGAAAGTGACTAATAATTATGCATGGATTTGGTGTAAATTGCAAGTGATTAACTAAAAGGTTTGGTTTTTGTAACCTTGTCCGTCTTCTCTTATATAAACATAAATAAGTCAAAGTTATGATACAAGTGTGGACCTTAATGTTTTGGCAGAAAACTAATGATATTATCCGAATGTCACAAATATTATCGTCACATCAATTCTTCTTTAAAACTGTCTTAAGATCACTCTTACACCCGATTAAAATAAAATAGAAATAAAAAAAAGTTAAGAGCGGTTTTAAATTAAAACCATTTTAACTAAGATTAACTCTTGTTATCGTGACGTTAGATGGGTAAAATATTAAAATGTAATCTATATTACCCTCGTATTTAAAATTTAAAGATGACCTTTGAATGAAAATTAGATTTTACTCCCTTTTAAAATCAAAATTTTTAAAATTACTCCCTTTTGAAATATTTAACTAAAATCACTCCCTTATGTTGCATTTTTTTTTTTTTGCTAAAATTGCTCCCAAACTCCACTTTAAGTGACTTATTTCGTCTGTTTTTGAACTTATTCCGTTTGTGCCTTAGCCAATTTATACTATAAAACGTATAACTATATAGACAAATGTAGGGGGGGTTCAAAAACAGAGAAACAAGTCAACTTAAATTGGAGTTTTGAAGCAATTTTAGGAAAAAAAATGCAATTTAAGGGAGTAATTTAAAAAAAAAATCCAAAAGAGAGTAATTTTAAAATAGTTAGTTTCAAAAGGGATTAAAATCTAATTTACTCTCTTATTTAACAAAATTAATAAAAACTACTCTGTAATAAGTTATTTTTTTGATTTGAAGAGTAACTCTTTAGAATGCAATGGATCAATAAATTCTCATTAATGAGTTTGATTAGAGGAGAAGTAATGGTTTAGACAAATTCTTATGTCTGATGGATTTTTTTGGTTAAAATTGTCTTAAGGAAGACTAGTTGGTTTGTTTAATCGTCCACTAGTATACATGGATGAATAATAACTTTGTTAAGCAGCACCAATTATTGGATACAAACATGAAAGGTCTTGTTGATGGAAAAGTCATTTTGGACCAAAGATGTGAAGGATGGAGTTGTTTGACCTAAGCATATTAGCATATTAGGTAGGTACCAAGGGCCATGGGTAAATTGGGTACTTCCAAAGATACACTTGTATTCAACATTTCAATTCTGACCTCTACTTCCAATTATCTTCTCTTCAAGTGGCAGAATTTGAAAAGTTAATGTGTGAGTTAATTACAAGTTTCAATTATCTCTACTAATATGGTATTCTTAAAGTTGACATTTATACAAGACCTCAAATTGTCTCCATCTATACAGCTATTATATTACGCAAGTCATCAAATAAAAAGTTCTTAAGTTAATTTGTTTGTCGGACAAGTTTTTGCATGGTTTGATTTTATATCGTAAACATAAAATTAAAGGAGTAAAGGTAACGTCTTTATTTTTTCTAAATTATTTTCATTGAGTAATGAACGAAAATATTTTGCTTACATCCAAATAATGGGCAAAAAAACTTCATTTGTCCTCGTTTTTTTTTTTAAAAAAAAATAAAAAAAAAAAATCTATGTTTTTGTTGGCTGTCTTAATCAATTCTTTACCATTTTATTTTTAAAGTTCTTTATGTGTAAATTATCAATACACTTGCATTTCAATCTAGTTGTCAAATTCTCCCTCATTGTCAATAGCTAGCTACAAGCCTAACACCAGACTCTCCTCCTCCTTAGTTTTCATTGTATACAATTATACAAATGATCGGAATAAAGAGAGTACTTAATCGATGACATAATTGACATCGCTCTAAAACCAATTTGCATCACAAAAATAGTCGGCTTTCAGTACCATTGTACATTTGTAGTAAGTGACTAAACATGCAACATCATACTCGTACTACCTAACAATATGATATCCTTCCACATGAATAATGACAATTAATATGAAGCCAGAATTGAGATAACATGCCAATATGCCATGTATTAAACGGGGGAAATGACATTGTACTACCAGGGTAACTCATTTAATAATACTTCCACTCCCATCCATGTTTTGGGATGGCCTAATCCTTGCTATTTAGTAATATAATCCAATTAGCTAATTATACTATAACTAACCAATTATATTTGCTACATTAATAAAGTATAGTATATATTATAACTATATATGATTAACAAATCAATACATCAATCAAATATCTCGAGTTCGAGCCTTATCCACAATAATACTACTATTACTAATAATAATGGATTTTCTAACATGTGCCCTAGTTAATAATTTAATTGGGGAAATATTGTTGAGAATATACCATGATAAATTAGACTTCAAACTCATATTTACCATAATTAGTGATATATTCTCGACAATATTTCCCTACTTAGCTTCTTATCATGTGTCCTAAGGATACTAATAATAATAACCAACTCGAATCATTGGCGGATTCAAATAGCGGCTAGAAGGGGTGATCGCCCACCACGCTAAACAATGAATAAATTAATGTATCCAACTCAAATTTTGTAGAAGTCTAACTAGTTTAGTTACTACAATTATGAAAGGTAGTGCTCATGGGTCATGAGCAGACTTAAAATCTCATCAATTTTTTAAAGTTTACTCTTATTTTATTTGTAGTTGTCTAGCTAGTTATCCCTCCTACCGTCAAATTCTGACTCTGCCATTAACTCGAACCAAACTAGATGATTATTCAGTGTAATGCTAATGGCATTTATGATGCATTATAATCCAATAGAGTACTTTAAGTAGTGACAAGTACGGAGTAGTCATAGTGTAGTAATAGGTCATCATTGAATATGTGAATACCAAAGAAAACTAAAAACCTAAAAGTAGCATATAAAAATCGGGACTAAATCGAATGGTAGTGAATAAAAAATCGAATTACTAAAAATAGCATATGTTCGATAGAGGTCCAAATGGTATGTTTCTCCAGTAGAATGCTACTTTGATGGAGAATAAAGAGGTTGAACATGAACTTGCACACAAAAATAAAGGAACGAAATAATATGAAAGTGATTTGCACCTGTATTTTATTCACCAAATTCTTTATTTTCAAGCCATTGATAGTGGAAACTATCATCTTTTTCATGACTTCCGTAAAGCTCTTCACTTGCCCTTTGATACTCTCTATGGTAGGGGCACAATGGTCTTTTGCATATAATATATATGATTCCTTCTTTTTTTGGGTGAAGAGGGAACGATAGCCTGCAAACCACGTATATTAGGTGAGTCACCCGAGATTGATAAGCTCCAAGTCTAATAAATGATTCCTTATTAAAATAAACCTTCGGAAAAGAATGTAAAGTGCAAAAAGAAGGAATTAAAATAAAGTTGATGAAAAAAATGAGAGGAAAAGGTATACCTAGTCCCTTAGGATTGTGATAGTTTAGAAGCAAAAATAATGCAAGCAAATTTGATGGATGATGTAAATAGGGAGGTTTTTGTGTGTTGAAAGGAGTTTTTAATTTCTTTTGTCAACCCTAGAAGTCATGAGTGTTTTGCATGAATAAAAGTTCTAATAAAAGTTAAAAGGTAAAAAACAAAGCCATTTAAAGTGCATAAGAAATTAAAGAAAAATAGAAAAACAAGATTTTGAGGATAATTGGAAAGAAACTAAACAAACTTTCAATTGTTGTCTAGATTCAATGAACCTAGACAAAAAACTTAACACCAACAACTTATTTTCACACAATATAACAATTTTCAAATTAGTTACCCAAATTGCTTTTTAAGAGTATATATATTAAGAAATAAATTTGTATACAACTAAAAGTTTATTTTATTTTTGTTCCGTACTATAAAAACAAAATAACTGGGTATGGAAAATGAAAAATATTAACCGGTAAATGGTGAGATAGCAGTTGCGAGTTTTGTCGTTAGTAGCTGAAAACGTAAAGAAAGTTACGGTTGTCGATTCCCAATGAATAAAAAAATAGTAAAAGGAAAAAGGCTTTTATTAAAGAAAAGAAAACAAAAGGAAAAGAGGGAGAAGAAAAAAAATTGAAAAGTATTGGATAGAAGATTGAAGAAATGGAAATGGAAGTTACGATCCTAGGGTACTTATGATCCCTAGATTCCTAGTTGTAATGTTGGTTTAGGCATTATTAGCTAAATTGCACATGGACTTATTTTATGGTAAAATTCATTTAGGTGAATTTGGACATTTCGCACTACTTGTCAAGTAGGACTTTGATGCCTAGCAAATATGAAAAATGTAGATGAAGGTTCATGCCATTCAACTTTTTGTTCATCTTCATGATATGTCATCTTGCATGGTAGTTCTCCTCCACAAATAACTATAATGAATTTAGAAAAATTGAACTAACTAGTAATTTAGTATACCTTCCAAATTTGCTCAAAAGAGTGTTTTCTTTGATACTTTTTCGAGTGATATTTGTTTCGTTTTTCTATAAATTATATTCGATCTACTCACATTCTCTCACACTTTTTTTTCGAAATATTTCTCCAAATATGTGGGCAATTAACTCCCTTGTCAGGAATTAAATTTACATATGTCAACTAAATAACTTTTGAACAATTCAAATGAATTGTCAATTCATGTTGTATTTTTGAAAAGGAAGTGATAGGGCGCCACCGGGTGGTACTGAAACTCGGCACCACCCTAATTAAAATAATAAATTTAAATGCAAAATGAATGTATCTTTTTAATTTTTGCGCAAAAATAGTAAGGATATGAAAGTAATTTCAATTGAAATCATAAGAGTTTAATCCTAATTACTAATCAAAGAAATTTATAGCCAACAACAATATGCAAATCTCAGATTTCACATCTATTGATGTTTGGTATTGAAACGATAATTGTAGGGGATGAATTGTGAGTTGTGAATTGTGGAATTTTGTCCATAGATTGACTGAAGAAAATGTTGTTTAACATAATTGGAATACAAGCGATGTAATTGACGCGTTATTGTTATTAATTATTACACCATATTGTTAATTGCAGAGGTATCAATGTATCATGCATATATAAGACATTTTTTTCGACTCTACTGCATAGTTTTGATAAGCATAAATGGCCAAATTGATTTTGTACAAATTCTATAACCAAACTTTTGTTTGGCTTAAATGCTTAATTGTCAGTCATCATCATCAAACTGGAATGAATTATCCAACACCATTGACAAGGATCTTGTCCTCTAGATTCTTAATTTCTTAGTTTACGAATTGAATTATTCATCACTTGTGATGTATAATCAGTTATAATTATGATTAGTAAGGTGTATAAATATATAACTACCTCAATGCCCATGAAAAAAAATATACAAATTAAAATTTAAATTGTATAGGAGGAAAACTAAAATTAAATGGCTATCTATTTACCAAAATACCGGTGGACAATGGCAACCAAGCGATCCATAACCGTGTTATTAGTAGTGAAAAAATTGTAGTAACGACGAAAATAGTAAATATAATAATAATCACAAATGTTAATAGTAAAAGTAAAAATAATAGTAGTGAAAATATAGTGAAATAACAATAGAAAAACAGGAGTAATGAAAATAACAATTGTATTAGTAAGAGTAGTTAAAAAACCGTAGTAACAATAAGAGTCGTAAATATAACAGTAGTAACAACGAGAGTAGTGAATAAGCATATGTCATAACTTGATTGATAATATTTATCTTGATCATGATATTACAAAATACCTTCATACCTTCCGGAGTCATGTTTGATATCTTTCATGAAGTCACTAGGAGAATTATTCAATCTAGTATAAGAACAAGCACAACTATCCATTTTATCTATCCATTTGAAGAAGAATTAGTTCGTGGGTTATGTACTGTTGACCGAAGTTACCCATTTATAATAGGTGGGTCGTGGGTGACATTACAACTCAAAAGTATTTGATCATGACTTTCTTAGACCACTATAGAAGTTCATAGGAATTTAGGGGTCCACAAATCCTTGATTAAAATGCGTTTTAAGCTTAAGACGGGGTAAATATGCTAATATGAGATGAATAAGATAAAAACAAAACGCATTAGAAACCATATAGCATGATATTAGATCCGTTTTAAACTTAAGATAAATAATACCGTCTTAAGCAAGAGTAGATACTAAGGGTTATTGGCGAACGAATGCGCTGGAGCTGTTAATCTCAACTGCCTAACTCCCACCATGCACTTCAGTGAATCTGACGTTATTGCTAACGTGTTCAAAATATTTACTCCCGCAGTTGGAACATGAATGGCTGGACCTACTTTCACTTCAAGAGGGTCATTCTGTTTTGTCTTTGTAACCTAACGTGGCGCCTTTTTTTTTTTTTTTTTTTTTTTTTTTTGCGTTGACCGTTTTAAATAAGTAATGATATGGCCATATGGGTCCTCCTAATTTAAACCACAATACAGTTTATTTATTTATTTTTTAAAGGGATGTTGACCGTCGAAAATAATGTATAATTTTCTCGCTACGAGTGCTCTCATGAAGAGGTCAACGATTGGCTAAAGAGTTTGCTCAATTCTCATGGACATGTATCGAACCCCTAACCTCTCATGGTTAAAGAATGAGGTGAGCAACCACCACACCAAACTCATTTGGTTTAGTTTAACCACACAATGACACTAGTGAACAAGACCCCATTTTCATTATTTATTTAGCTACTTAACCCTAATTATCTACTTGTAGTCATTTCAAGTCGATTATATGATAAGCGGTAACCTAGTTCGCTGCAAGTAGTTAAACTTACCCATGTAAACTGAACTATTTCATTACTCATCTCAATATGTATAGAGAACCGACTTACTTTCACTACGTGATGTAACTTGACTTGAACCATCACAATCCATAACCTATTTTAATTAACGTGCATTTTAATGTGACCAACATAATTACATCCTATACTATTTGTAGAGCTGATTAAAAGCGGGCTTGGGCCGAACACGGGTCGGACCTAACTTCTAAAAAAGTGTCCGGCGGGCCTTATTTTATAGCCCGAGCCCGCTAAGCGGGCTAGTTTTCACTGTCCGTACCCACGCACTTCAAAAGAGCGGGCTGGCTCGCGAGCCTGACTAAAATCAAATAAAGAAATTAGTGCTTCTATTAAAACACGAGTTTGTTATCGCTACATCCCACTAAAACTTGACATTATCTTTAAAAGCTTACCCTTAATAAAATATGCTAATCTTCAAAAGATAAGTTTACTAGATTTTGGAAAAACACAAGTTTGGTAATGTTCTCCTACAAGCATTAAAAGTTCATTTTTGTCTTGGTCTTTGACACTTTGTGCGGCATTGTTGGCGGTTACATTCACTCCCCTGTAAATACTAGAAAGGTATTATCTTTATACGACAATCCTGTTAGCATGTCCATTCTCGGCAAATCTTTATACGACAAGTGTAAATACCGACAATCTCCCACTTATACGTAAGGCATAAGTACTCATTTCCGCTACCTAATTGGTTTCGAGTGTACAAATTGGTTGAGGGTTTGAAGACTTTTGTGAGGTTACTTTTAATAGTGGGCCTAGCGGACCGTCCATGGGCAATTTTGTTTAGTCCAAGCCCGTCCATTTATTCTAACGGGCCTAGTTGTCTTGTCCGTTACCCGTTTATTTTTTGATTTTTCTTATCCAAACCCGCTATTTTAGAGGGTCGAACGGGCTGGGCCAAACAGACCGGCCCGCACTTGATCAGCTCTAAGTCTATTTGCTAACAAAATAAGGAATTTTAAATTCCTTCACTTTTATCTCCTACCTTTCCTTTCCCAATATTTTCTCTGAATCCCGAATTCAAACCAACATTGGATTGTGCCGCAACACCCCCCCCCCCTCTCTTATCCATTATCATACATCGTGGAGTATGTTTTAGAGAAAGAGACGTGAAACATGTATATTACTCCTTATATTCCATTTTTATTGTTCCCCTTGAGAATTTAAGGAAAACTTATCCCTTAAAGTAAAAAAAAAAAAAAAAACTGAGATAATGTTCTCATGGAGAAGATGGTGATAGTTACTCATGTAGTAAAGGCTCTGTTTGGTAAATGACATATTATCCAAATTTTAGCATATTGGAGAGGTTTATCATGTTTGACTTACAAATATGTTATTTAGAGAGCTTGGTTAATGACATATTGACTTCATAAAGGACATGTATTCAATGGACATCGGGAGGAAGATGTTCAATGGACATCGAGAGCAAGATTTTGGGGATGTACAAGTAACGCCAAACATGGTTAATCTGGAATTTGTGCGTAGAATAAAAAAGAGTGAAGTTAGAAAGGCATTAAGGAAGATGAGGTCAAAGAAAGCAGAGGGACCGGATGGTATACCAATAGAAGTTTGGAGGTGCTTGGGAGAGAGGAATCGAATGGCTAACCATGCTCTTCAACACGATTTGGAGGAGCAACAAGATGCCATCAGCTTGGAGGAGAAGCACTCTTGTCCCTTTGTATAAGAATAAAGGTGATGTCCAAGAGTGTTCCAATTACAGGGGAATTAAACTTATCAGTCATACGATGAAATTGTGGGAGCGATTAATCGAGTAAAGGCTTAGGAAATGTGTAGACATCTCGGATAACGAATTTGGATTTATGCCTGGGAGATCGACTATGGATGTAATTTTTATTATGAAATAGTTGATGGAACACCATCGGGACAAGAAGAAAGACCTGCATATGGTTTTTATCGACTTGGAAAAGGCATATGATAGGGTACCGAGAGAAGTACTTTGGTGGATTTTGGCGAGAAAAGGGTGTGTCTCGAAAATATATTGACTTCATAAAGGACATGTATGAGGGGGCTAGTGCAAGTGTTCGCACTAATGTGGGGAGAACGGAAGAATTTCCCATTATTATTGGGGTGCATCAAGATTCTGCACTTAGTCCTTTTCTCTTTACTCTATTAATGGATGAGTTGACAAGGGATATTCAGGATGACATCCCTTGGTGTATGATGTTTTCGGATGATATTGTGTTGATTGATGAGACAAAAGAAGGGGTTGAGAGAAAGTTGGAATTGTGGAGGCATACTTTGGAGGCTCGTGGGTTTAGGCTAAGTAGGAGTAAGACCGAGTATTTGAGGTGCCAGTTCAGTAACCCCGTGGGATCGAGATTGAAAGAGGTGGGGAGTATTTTTTTTCGATGGAAATGTTGTTGAGGGGTCAGCTTTCTTTAGATATCTAGGATCTATTATTTAAAAAGATGGGGAGTTAGACAGAGAAGTGGCTCATAGAATTAAATCGAGATGATTGAAATGGAAAAGTGTTACAGGGTTCTTATGCGATAAAGATATGCCCCATAGATTAAAAAGAAAATTCTATCGCACGACGATTAGGCCTGCCTTACTTTACGGCTTCGAGTGTTGGCCGTGAAACATTGTCACATTCAAAAGATTAGTGTGGCAGAGATGCGTATGTTGAGGTGGATGTGCGGCCACACAAAGAAAGATCGATTAAGGAATGAGGTGATTAGGGAAAAGGTAAAAGTGACGCCAATAGAGGATAAGATGGTGTAAAATCGACTAAGATGGTTTGCCATATAAGAAGGAGACCTGTGGACGCACCAGTTAGGAGGCTGGAGATTTGGGGAACAGAAAAGGTTGCTAGGGGTAGAAGGAGACCAAAACAGACATGGCTGAGAGTTATAGAGCACATTATGAGATTTCTCGGGCTTTACGAGGGGATGGTGTCGGTGAGGGCACAATGGAGGGAAATTATACACGTGGATTTTTAGTTTTTGATGTTTTTTGAAATATTTAATGTTTTTATTTATTTATTTTAAAAAAAAAAAATTATTTTCTCCTTTTGGATTTAGTACAAGTTTTTACCAACAACTTTTCATATATTAATACTTGTTTCACTTTTAAGGTATTCCGGACCCTTAAATTTCACTTTTAAGGCTACCTTATACAAGAAATCCGGACTTAGATTTTAAAACCTATAAGGTTACCTTGACTTTTGTATTATGTATTATGTTTCACTCCCCTTTTGTTTTTCACTTTTCCTTGTCTATATTTTCACATTTTAAGGTGTGCGTTCACCCATGGACGGTTCTAAACGATGATTCATGTCAGCCAGCCCCAAACCATTTTGGGATTAAGGCTCTGATGTTGTTGTTGTTGTTGGTGGTGGTGGTGGTTAAAGACATATTAAAATAGCATGTTGGGGTCAAATATGCTATTTTGCAATATTTTGCTTCTACCAGCATAGTGGGTTAGCAGATTAGAAGGAAAAAAATTTGTCTTATTTACTCTTTAGATATACTAACCCTACTTTCCAATATTTAATAAATAAATTTTTCATATCCTTATTTATCATTTTACAAAGGAGCTAAATAATTTATTTGCTAATCTAAAATAGTTTTTTTTTTTTTATTTCCGGGTTCTTACCTGACATGGGCCAGGTCAAGGAAAATAATTTTACCCAATGGCCAAAGTAGGCTAAGACCCGCCTGCTTAAAAGGGCCTAATTTTGTGCCCGTATCCGCCCTTTTCTTTCGCGCCGACATCCCGCAGGGTAATAAGCTTTAGTTTTCTTTACCAAAAAAATTACAAATATATATTAAAACCAATTTTGCGTTAATTTATGAATAGAAATTAACATAATTAATTATTCACATAATTTATCGAACAATTGTCATGATTTACATTATTATTATTTGCAACATTTGTTTAATTCAGATCTTTTGCTAATAAAAATGTATAAATATTTCCGTTATTATTTTAGTATTCCAGATTCCAATAAATTTGATATAATTTTATTTTAAAATGTCCTTTTTAAGAGTAAAAAGAAAATGATTTAAATAGGAAAAGGGCGTAACGAGCCGGCCCACGGCTGTTTTTTTGTTTTCCATACTCGCCCATTGAACTTGGTGGGTCGGGCTTGGCCCGCCCTTTTAATTTTCCGGGTATAAAATACTTGACCAAGCTCGCTTAAGAAGCGGGCTGAACGAGACGGACCTAAAGGACAATACGGGCCATGAACAACTATATTTTAAAATTATCAATTACCAAACACCTTTAAAACATTTGCTAACTAAATCTGCTAGTTAAAAACTTGCTAAATCATTCTGATAGTCAAATCTGCTTCTACCAATATTAATTTGATGTTTACCAAACATGCCAAATTTAGTGTAATATTAAATGATCAAACTTTTTCCGAGCTAAATGTTGAGAATAATAATTTTTGGATAAATTTTACTTCCTCCGTCCCGGTTATTTGTGGGGCATCTATATCTTAGACAATTGTTTAGCTTTTTATTTTGGTAATGGTTTTGAGAAGGATCTTGATCCTCCACATTCAATTTTGATTCCCTTGTCAAACAAAATATAAACAAATAGTCAAAATGGAGGGAGAAGTAAATTCCATAGTGCAATAATATTTAGTTGGAAGATATTGTGTGAAAGTTTTGATGAATGCTTGTGTGCAAATGTCTACTTTTCAACACGGAAAAACAAAGTTTTACTACGACTATACATCATTCATTAGGTTCCTATCAGAAATCAAAACCCCTTTATTACGCTGAATAATTTGACAAATTGCCTAATTGAAGCATATTAATGTTGAGCCATGCAAAATTTCAAACGTACGAAATGAAATGTCACGAAAATTATATTACGACAATGATCTTCCACTTGTAATATACTCCTTGGCCTTTTACTTTCAAACGTACTGTTTGTGTTTGTTCTTGACTTCTTGTTCTTGTTCGTTTCCATAACATCGACACTCGAACATATCCAACTTGATATGAATGCATATTTTTGAAGAAAATGACTTTAATTTTGAATCAAGAATAAAATGATTTCATACTTGCATGCACCGTGATTATAATGCCGTATTATGGTTTTTTTTTTTGACAGCTGTAAAGAAAGGTTAACTACATCCGCCTGGCCTCTTGTGCGAGATCATGAGCTATCCGATTCAACGACCTATTAATAAAAGAAAAGCATAAACAATGAAAATTATTAGCTACAACATGGATGTCATCTAGGAGCCTAGTCATATTCATATGTTTATTTAAGTAATTAAGACTTTGTCCACACAATCAAGAAAGCTACCAATTAATTAGTACTCCCTCTATATCTTTATGATGTACCCATTTCATTAAAATACTCCACACATATATTCAAGAAATGGGCACATCATTAAAAAACGGAGGGAGTAGCTAATTACTAATAAGATAACTTATATTATCGATCACAACCCCGCACTTAAAACGAGTAGTTCGCGAATGTTGAGACTGATTCTGAAACCATCAAACAATACGGGCTCGCGGCAAACCATTTTTTTAAAAAAAATATATACAAGATACAATCTGTACAACTAAAAATTAATTAATAATAGACAAATACAAATTAGACAATTTACATCAACTATCATATTTCATTATAAGATTGTGTCATTGTAGCATGCCCATTATGATAAAATCTCAGAGACAAACAATGTATTTCGTAAACATGTTTTTAAGTATTGATAGCTTTGAAATTTGTAAGGCCTCGCAAGTGTACGTGTAACACCCCCAAACTCCGAGGCACCTTACCAAGGACTACCTCCGAATATAAGGATGCTACCATCTCGGTTACTCGAGGTAGTGAACATCATAGAAACCATAATGAAACAAATATAAAGTTTAGTTTATCAAGCAGTTACATCAAAACGTACTGAAATACAAACCAAACTGAAACTGAATGTGATAACATCGTCTAAGACAAGCGGAATTATGACTACAAAAAGAAGTGATGACTCTGTCCCTGCCAACCCGCATCAACAGCAACCATAGAAACCATCATCAACACCTGCTAGATCAACTGCTCACCATCCCTGAATGGATCACCACAGTTTTGTAAAACAAATACGGGATCAGTCAACTGTACAACAATATACGATATAATGCGTAAATAACAATTAGCCGGCAACCTCCATCACATCCAAAATGACTACACACCGAGGTGTGTAGGCCCTGCCAGTGAGGACCAGAGCCTTACCACCAAAATCCCCGGACCGCAGCCCGAACCCAGTTCCTTAATATGCACATCTCCCTTACGCTGAGAGAACGCAATGGGCGAACAATGAAGGTGAACCACCTCTCACAATGGCTCACAAAACACAACTCCACACCAACAATCACCACCATCCACCACAATCACAACTGATGAGGTGTCGCAACCCTCTCAAAAATAAATTCTCTAATAACACAAATTAATGTAGTATTTAGGGGTCGAATCCACGGAGAGTACTGTGGTTGCTAATTAGTTGCGATGGGGTGAATTTTATCTTGGTCAGTCACAAGTTATGTAGATTGATTGATTGGTTTATGCAAGGTAAAGTATAAA
>VHZZ01011234.1:18180-28677 GCA_009801015.1 Silene noctiflora | reverse complement strand
ATTTCTTTACCTTTTGTTTGCCTTTCGTTTATGACTAGTTTTCATATTTAATAATTTCGTTATAATCCTAATAAAAATTCTTGATGAAATATACGGATATTTCCTACAATACGGTCTTTTTATCAAGAATTAGAGTGCATTTGGAGTCCGGGTCAAAAACTGTCTTCATTTTCAAAAAAAGTCTTCATTTTCTAAAAACCGTCTCAAATCCGAGTCAGGATATTTCTATGAATCCTAAATAATATCTAAATATTTTTAAGATCTCGAAAATATCTTATATTGACTGAATAGGGAAATCAAATCCTTCCCAAACTCTGAAAACACGTAAAACTTCACTGCTGAGGAGAAACTGATCCAGGAGAGGACGCACAACATGTTGTGCCTCTTCTTGGGCTTGTTTCCATCAGTGTCCAGATATTTCCGGTTTCCTTCCGTGTTTTAATCCTTTCAGAACTCCCACCTCGTGACTAGTATTAATACAAGCCTTCACCTCACATATTTTTCACGCGAGTGCCCGCCCTTATCTTCTTCCTTTGCTTTCTAAGACCACGAGCTTTTGCTATTAACGTCTAAGTGCTTGATCTACTCGACCACGTAAGCCCAAATCCTTCTGAGTACCAGTCTCGTTTGCATAGACCGACCAACTTCACCACTACACCTAATCAATTTTAAATCAAACTTGTTACTCAATACTTTTTCAAGGGCATCTTTATTTACATCGAGTCGAGCAATCACTAAAGTCGAATTAGTCAATCTCGTTTCGTAAACATGTAAGTCTGAGGGTTTATTCCACTTTGTGCTTTATTTTCTGTATTTTTTTTATGTAATGTAAGAGTATATGTCACATACACGTCCAAATTATCTTTTAAAATCTTAGTTTTTAAACCTTTTTTACGAGTCAGCAGAGAAAGACAGTCGAGAAGAAACGCACGAACAGATGCGCCTTCTGGAACAGTCGCAGCACCTACTGCGCCTATTCTAGAGGTTCCTTGTCTGTTCTTGATTTTCTTCTTCTTCCTCGAGTATCCGCTCCTCCGTTTTTCTTTTTATTTTCTTTTACGACATTCTTTAGCACGTATAATCTGACTAAATCACTTCCTTTGAGTCATATACTAATAATCTGTTTAAATTAACCAATAAATGTTAACAACCCGCGATTTTGACTTTCACAATCAGAAACCAACTCAAGAACAAATGCTAGCTGATGCGCCTCTTCCAGGGGACGCAATTCTTGATGCGCCTCTTCCAGGGGACGCAATTCTTGCTGCGCCTGTTCAGGGCTGGTTTCTGTCTCTGATCTCGTCTCATTTTGACGTAGCCTTTCTAATTAGTTTATAATCGACTATTATCTGTAATATCGTTGCATTTTCCTTCTTTTAATTTCTAAAACTCTTTCAAATGTGTTTGTGAGGTAGATTCGTTGTTCATCTCTTGTAATTTATTTTCTTTCATTTGTTTATCCTTTTTTTACGTGTAAATAAATATAAATATCTACTTTGGCCTAATTGGATGCTAAATTATGCGTCAACCGAGTTAGTTTAATTCACAAGTTAGGATTAAAACATTGTTTGTTGCATTGCATACATATAAGTTAATAACATATCGAGTATAAATGACATTCCCTGATCATTATTAGATGCCATTATCGAAGCGGGCAGGATTAGGTGTTCTAATAAGAGCTTCATAATACGTACCCTCACCCCTTACCCAGATATCTGTGAACATCAGTATTCATTGGCATCGCGAGACTCATTCTAGACATGGAATGCTAAGGGCAACGAATTTCTTAGTGTTCATGTCACTTTGTGTCTTGACATGACACGGAGTATTCGAACAGATCCAATTATCCACAAAAATTGGTGACGACTCCACAAATGCAGGCTTGTTCAAACCATTCACCGGTTTCAATGCCTTTCAAATCGGTAACGGCCTATGACGTGCTTTCTTAACACAAAGTTCCGTGGGAGAAGTATCGTCGCGTCAAACTTCCGAAAAACGCGCGACGCGGGTGGCCCATGTCCACACAATGAAGCTGCCAAGTGGAATTGAAACAGATGAGAAGTTAAGAGCAAAAGTTGTGGATGTAAGTAAATTTAATATTTCTCTTTTTTCATTAATGTTACTGGTACATTTATTCATAAAACGTTATTCGCTATGATTGTAACACTTGGATACTTGCATAATAACAATTGTATGGCTAATTGTTGCACAAAGACACTCATTATTTTAAGGTTTATTTTTTTGTAACACAGACATTTTAGCATATACACATTATTAGCATGTTTTGTACTAGAATTTTTACTCATTTCATCAGGATATTCATCTAATTTCTCTAATTATGAAAAGAGACAATGACTTGCTCTATGAGAGAAATGTTGCTCGGATGAAGGAGTTCAAGCAAAAGACTGAAGTCAATGATGCCTCTACTTCACATAATCCAAGCTCACCTATTTTATCCCAACTCAATCTCTTTTTAGAGAGATGAAATTCCATAACTATTGTGATATTGTTGTTGATAAGGCTAGGGGATTGAGGGATTTGGCACCTAATCTGCCATCATTTGAAGAATACCGTGAATTAGTGGCAAATAACAACAGACGGCCTACTGTTGATACAGAACCTGTTAATCAATAACCTAATGATGAATGTGCGTTCTTTGATTTTGATAAAACCTATACAGCTGGGTTAGATGAAATGGGAAGGAGTCAAGAGAATGAAGGCAATAACAATGACAAGGCAAATGACATAGTCAATGATGTTTTAAATGACATCAACAGTGCCGAGCAAGGTGCTGAGGGATATGATGATGATCAGGAAAATGGTGGTAAAACATGTGAGGAAAGTGACAAGGAAAATAGTGAGGAGGACGATGCTGGTCAGCCAAGTGGTGATGGAGTCAACAATCAGGAAACAAATGATGTGTAAAGGGCTGAGCAGAGTGGTCAGGAAATGGTGAGGGGGCAATTGTAAATAATGTAGAAGAATATGACCACAACCCCTATTTGTTGCACACAACAATGCAAGAACGATGCATGGATGCAAATTGTTGACAACTTTTGGTGTAGTCTCGACTGTAGAAATCCTGATGAAGGACCCACCACATATGTTTCCTAGTTTATGATCGACAACAAGAAAATTCCGAAGCCTCTCTTGAGCCTGAGAAAAGATGTTGTTGACTATTGTTTACTTGATGATCACAGTGTCAACAATGCGTAAGTTTCTCTGTTACACTATTATAATCTTCCATTTTTAGTGTTATAATCATTAATTCTAGTGTTACAGACTTATATTTTTATCACATGTAACATATCTCACAAACCATGTGGTTTGCAGGGAAAGATTGGCAACATGTGGGTAATTCCACTTTATTTCAAAAGAGGATGTCTTATCCATGAGAGATGATGAGTATATAACATCGCTGATGATAGAATGTTGGGAAATAATGCTAAATGAGCTGACATACACACAGCGCGCTACTCAAACACCAACAAGACCCCACTTTGGACAGACACATATGGTATGTTATAACTATTCAACTGTTCTGTTATTCATATTTGAATAATGTGTTAGATATATAAAATAATATTGCTCGTCATTCGGAAAACTTTCCATCATTAGTAACATCATAAAGACAGCAACAACCACGACAATTAGTTGAAACATTTCAAGCTTGGGACATCTGGACAAATTGTTGTATGCATGAGATAGATTATAATATAGAAATGGTAAGTCGCATATATCATTTATAGTGATTTAGTCTTCATTTTAAGTGTTATAATCATCAATTTCAGTGTTACAATCATGCATTTATATCAGATATATCATTCATTAACCCTTCATCTAGTGTGTTATAATCAACATTTGTAGTGTTATATTTTATATTTAAGTGTGCTACTTTTATGTCACATGAAATATAACTTCGTCTGTTTTTGCTAGGTGTTCATCCCCATGGTTATTGACTGGCACTATTTATGTGTGTGCATCAACTACTTAACAAAGCAAATTGAGTACCTTGACAACAAGTCATATAATAATTTTGATTCAATTGTGTACAGTGTTACAACGAGAATGATTATATGTCACTTTCCTTGTAGTTTCATAAATATATGGTTTGCTATAATTCACCATAACTATATTTTTGTTTTTGCATTGATTCAGGCCGATATAATGAGGACATATTTGGAAGTGAAAGGCAATGGGAGGGGGGAAGAAGTGTACAGATACCAAGTGGTTAATGTGCAATTTAGATGGAAATCTGGAGAGTATAATTTAGATTGCGGGGTATTCCTAATGATGCACATGACGTTTTATGTCGCCAGTCTGTTTGACTGTACCCTACACAATAAATCATCAAGGATCACGTACCGTGCTGAGATGTTGTGAATTCTTATTCTTAGTGACTTGAACAGTTCAAGAGATGACACCTTGCAAAAGGTACAAAAATTCAAACCTTTGAGAGATGAGTTTCTCCCTGTATTTGTTGAAGAAAGACGAGTTGGAAAAGAGCACTTAGAGGAGGAAAAAAGGAAGAAAAAGGGGAAAAGGAAGTCTATTGCAAAAGGTCATGAAAAAAGTACAACCGTAAACACCATCAAAAGCAAAACAGGGGACAACAGACAATGATGTGTCATCATCCATGACAATACTTGGGAGTAGGAAGAAAGTAACATCAGATGGACTTGGTTGTTCACTAGATTTTGGAGAGGATGGAGTACTTCCTGAGGTTATTTCAAGGTCTATGCACAGTAATCAAGCACTGTTCTCGGGTATGCTTCTCTTAAGAAAGCAGGTGTTGGATTATACCTTCCTAGATGACCATGTTTTGAGTTTCTCATTTGTAGTTTGAATTGGGTAAATTTTTCCCCCCATTTGTAGCATTTGAACATTAAAGCACATTTCTTTGCCATTCTTTTATGTTTAGCATTTTGGTATTTGACAATAGGTGATAGAGGCTCGTCGTCAAAGCTATCAAACAATATTTTTACTCAACAAACTAGCAATTAATAAGTAGAGGTTAGATCCCAAGGGACGGTTCATCAAACGGATATCAATGCAAGTGACTATGTATTTGTGTCACAATTTGGATTTGAGATGTAAATTAAACTACTATAACGAAAATTTAAACAAATGAAATAAAAAGGCAGGTAAATATTAGTGTAAGCAAATGATTAACAAACACTAAGGTTTCCTGGGTTCATAGGGGAGTCATGGTACAATCATAATAATGAGTCAAACAAACAATTATGGTTGTGTTGGGATCGAGTTGATTTATGTCTTACAATCCCTAAAGAGACTTAGGTCTCAGAGTCGAGTTTCTTTATAGCTTACGAAACCTACAACGACTTGTTTCTCCCTATTCAACTATATGCATGGTTTAACAATCCTTGAGTTAGTTTTTGTCTTACAAGTCTTGTTGAAAAGATAAAGAATCATGCTAGGTTGTGATAGGGCAAGTCGTTGTTCGCCATCAAACACATTTATATATCTCAACTAACTAGAAGGTAGCAAGTAGAGGTCGGATCTCAAAGGACAGGGGTATTCAACATTGGTCAATCTAGGGGTAGTTGTGTTGCGGGTGTCACAAATTAGGATTTGGTTTGGTCTAAACTAAAGCAAGGTAAGTAAATAGAAAGAAAGGTAAATGCAAGCAATGAAAGTAATTATGTAAACAAATGAAATAACAAGCAAGTAAATAGAGATGCAAGCAAATGACATAACAAGCACTAGGGTGCCATGGGTTCATAGGGAAAACATGGAATGAACATAGAAATCAATCCGGTAAACGATTGTGGTTGTGTTGAGATCGAGTTGATTTATGTCTTATAATCCCTAGAGATATTAGGTCCCGGAGCCGGGCTAATAGATTTACGAAACCTACAACGACTTCGTTCTCCCTATTCAACATTATCCATGGTCTAACAATCCTTGAGTTGATTTATGTCTTGCAAGTCTTGTTGAAAGGATAGAGAATCATGGTAGGTTGTCAATCAAGCATTTCATCAAACATAACATGTGCATAAGTGAAAACAAAACATACAAATCATGCATATGAACTCATTAAGCAAGATCTAAACCCATGGTTACTCCCCTAATCCCCTACTAACCCTAGCAACAAAACTACTCACTACACATCATGAWTAGTATGTTAACAATGTTGTCATCCATCATAACACAAGCAAACATGATGATTAAGCAAAGTATTAAGCAAAGGATTAACAAGTAAATAAAAAGGGATTAAGAAATTATACTAACAATAAAGGAAAGGAAGGAGATCTTGAATAAAGATGAAGACTTGTCATCTACTTTTCAATACAAAACCCAAGAAACCCAAATGTAAACAGTTGAAGAAGTGAAGTTCAAGAACAATATTGAAAGTTTGATTATTGAAAGATTAAGGTAAATTGAGGAAAGATTAAAGTCTAGTCTAATCTAATCTAAAGACTTGACCTAAACTAAGGAGGCATGATCCTCTCTAAAGGGACTGAATCCCCAAATTATTACAAATGAGGTTTATATAGTAGGTACAAGATTAGGTTTAGGAAGAGTAAAATGGAGATTAGTTGAAATAATGTCGAGTAAAACAAAGCCTTCCACGAGCCAGAGCAACCCATGAGAGTTGGGGCAGTTTTGGTGACTTCTGCTGCTCATCTCGGGCGAGATGAGCAAGTCTCGGGCAAGATGCTGCAGGATGTTGCCTATCTCGAGCGAGATAGCCTCATCTCGGGCGAGAAGAGGGCTTAACTTCCTTCTTTTGGTCTTCAATGCTTCAATACTCTTCAATGCTTCCGCTACTTCCTTCCGGACCGTATGCCTATCATCTTATGGTCTCCGTTCTCGTCTCCTCATCATGATTCATCCTCTAAAGTTGTCAAAGAGCTTATAAGAGACGGGAAAAATGCCATTTCTAGATTCTTTCCTACAAAACATCAAGATTTCTATGAAGTCCAAAAAAGCATGCAAAATGGGGTTAGAAATGCGCTATTTTGGATCACATCAGATTGTCAATCAAGCATTTCATCAAACATAACATGTGAATAAGTTGAAAATACAACATATAATCGTTCATATGAACTCGTTAAGCATAGATCTAACCCATGGTTACTCCCCTAATCCCCCCACTAACCCTAGCTATAGGACTACTCACACATCATCACGGTAAACATGTCATAAATGGTGTCGAACATCTTAACAAGCATAAACATGATGATTGAGTAAAACAATTAACAAAGGATTAAGTAAAGAGTAAAGTAATTATACCAACTTAAGATGAGTAAAGGAAATGGAAGAATGATAGATGAAAGCTTTGATTGATAATGAAGAATTGTCAATTCTCCGGAGGCATACAAGGATAGGATAAATGCATATTATGCCCAATATCCTCCACTTCTTCACCAAGCTAGGCAAGGACTACTTGATCCTAAAATTCCTTTGTCGTATTGGGTGGATAGGAAAGTGTTCTTTCCAAATGCCGACCAAGATGAGAGGGATGAGAGATAAGAAACAAAGAAATTATGTGTGTTTTAGGGTTACATCAAAAATATGGGTAAAAGAGGGGTTTTTGAGGAAGGGAGAAAGATGGGAATTTTAATACATAGAAAGAAGGAGGATAAGGAGATAATATTGGTACAAAAATCATAGGATTCCGTTGAGAAACGAAGAAATGGCATCCGTCTTAAGGTTTGAGTTTTTTGAAGGTTTAATGGTGGAAACTTCATATTTTTCTAAGAAAGAAGATGAAGTGGTGTCGCTAAAAATTATGAAATAAAACCCTAAAAAGGGGTTTTTGGTTCACTTAAGGGAGGTCCATAGGTTTGTTTAAGCCCAACAACAAAATCACTTGGTCTGTGACTCGGTTTTGCATTCAAATAACACATACTACGACTTTTAAGAGGTTTTCGGACTAAAATATAATCAAATTGGTTTTATACGACTAAAGCACGATTTTGAAAGTATAAAGCCAAATAAATAATATTCCAAATAAAAATCGAGTATTATTAAATTAAAGATTTTAAATAAATTACCCATTACGTTAAAATTGCGGATGTTACATTTCTTGGTGGACCGATCGTCATTTGAAGCATCATACTAGTTCATTTGAGCTCTCCCATGCCCAACTTCTCATATACTGAGTACGGTATTACACTCACACTTGCACCAAGATCACATAAGGCTTTGTCAATCGTGGTGTTGCCAACGGTACAAGGAATGGGGAAACTTCCCGGATCTTTTAGTTTGGGAACCGAGTTGCATTGTAATATTTCACTACTTGTGTCGGTGAATGCAATAGTTTCCATTGTTCCAATAGATGTCTTCTTGGTATGGATATTTTCATGTATTTCGCATAGTCTGGGACGTGAGAATACCTTGAATGTCGCTCCATATAGGTAATGTTTCCACAGCTTTAATGCATATACCGCAACTCCCAATTCCAGGTAATGAGTATGATAGTTTTCTTCATAAGGTTTTAGTTGCCGTGAGGCATACGCGATAACTTTGCCATCATCTCCCTGGTCACCGCGCCTCAATAATACAATAATAACAATACAAACACAAAATAGTACTAAGAATACAAACAAATGCACAATAGCCAAGTTGTTTCTTACCAGTGTGTTGTTCGACACTCATACAGTCTGTGTATCGACAGATCTACAACTTGTCGATAGACAAGCTCGATAGACAATCAGCCAACAGTTATCATACGATCATCCAATAATTATCATACGATCATCCAACTACGATCTTTCATGCATTTCAATTACAAAGTGAATTATATACAATAAATAGAGTGAGTAGGGTATCCCTACCTGTAGAAATTCCGTGAACGCAAGAAAGACGGAACTAAAACCGCTCCTCTACGAAATCATCACCTATAGCATACAATATGGGTAATTATCAATAACTACACCGTCACAAGAACAAGAAGTAACGAAGCCCCTCCTACCCTCGGTCACGGCCATCACAATCACCCATACCCGCTATGGTCTCGACATAATACGGTCTCAAACGCTATACTAATAATAAGGCATACATAAATACAATGACGATCAACCCAAAACCCCAATTAGGGCATAAAGCACTCGGCCAATCCGACACCGTTTGAATAATTTGAGACATATATTAACGAATATCGAATGTAAGACAACTAGGGTTAGCGCGAAATAACTTACGAATACGGAGATGTGAATAAAATCGCTCTTGAATACAAAACCCGCGTCTCCTTTGCCTTCTCTTTCTCTCGGTCTGGGTGTGTGGGGTGTATCTTGGGATGAACTTTTCCCGATTCGACATGCAATAAACAATTCGCATCCAAGACTCGAACGACAGAACGAAAGTCGAGTACCCCCGAATTCGATAGAACGGCGCGAAAGAGGCGGAAATAGCATGAAATAACCAAATCTCGATAGAACGGCACGAGAAAGGCGTAAATAAGTCAAGCAAGAGTGTAAGGCATAATCACATTTCCATGAGAAAACGATTCAACACAAGTAATTATCCAAGAGAATCATTTCACCTTTGACAATTGAAAAGAATCGATAATGAATGAGTAAGAACTCAAATGTGAAGTATATAATATCATTTCATACATTTATAACATGAATAAACATTATATTTCATATTTACATGTCACTTGAGCTTAAATAGGACAAGCGATGACAAAAGAATTAAATGATATAAAACACAAGGCAAAACGTAAACAAATCAAATGAGAACTAAAATATGAAGTATATAGCATCATTTCATACTTTCCTAACTTGGATAAAAATTATACTTCATATTTACATGTTACTTAAGCATAGTATAAAGAAACGATACCAAATGAATTAAGTAATACGAAACACGAGGCAAATTTAAATAAACCAATCTCGTACCATTTATAAGCATGGAACGAGTCAAAAGGGGAAAACATGGGTTATGATGCGAATAATAAGCACAAACAAGCATCCAACACAAAGGGTATACATTTATAGAACTTGAAACGGTAAAACGGGCGCCATTTACTCATACGGACTCTGAATCGAGTGATTCAAATGGCTAAACCATTTACTTTTTCGACGCTGAGGTAAATTTCATACTCCTATAGCCACTGGAGGTCATACCAGTCCAGGATAGGGCTGTCTCAGCCGGTACTATAATACACTGTATTTTATGACCTTTGAGTACTCTGTCGAGTAGAGGGTACTCTGTTGAGTAGATAAGAATCATAGTCTAACAGTGTTATTCTCGTTGAGTACTCGACCGAGTTGAGCCAACTCGATCGAGTAGGCGGTACTCGATCGAGTACGTTAGTTACTCGATCGAGTAGCTGCGAGTTACGGGTTTTACCCGGTTTGATTTAAAGTAAAAGGGGAGAAGTTATTTTATAATATCAACGCACCTTTTCATATCAGTTTTGCTTTTACAATACAAAATTTCACATCATTCAACAAAACTAGATCCACTCTCCCTTTTTACTCTCAAACCAAGGTGTCCGTTCATCGTATTTTGGGGCTTTTGATA
>VHZZ01011229.1:25390-38285 GCA_009801015.1 Silene noctiflora | reverse complement strand
AAAAAAAAAAAAAAAAAGAGGAGGGAGAGGCGACGAAGAAGACGAACGACAAGGGTATAGGGCAAGCTTTTTAGTCCTAATTCTTTCTAATTCTTTTTAATATAATTTTTATACGTTTTCACGAACCTTGCTTCAAACACTAATTTGATTGTTAACATATAATTGGGGGATTTTTGTTAATTTAGTTTTTTATACGGTATCTTGATAATTGTATGACGGATTTTGAGTAAGGTGACTCGGGAAAGGGTAATATATCGAGTATTGCCGTGTTAGGCCGCGTATTGCTGCGTTTTGGCCTCGAGTAGCGTGCGTGGGGGAGTCGTGGCCTAACTACGCTTGAGCTGAGACTCCTGGTGCTCGGGCATGGCCTGGCAGTGGCCTAGGCTATGCCTAGGGTCACGGGTTCGATCACGTTGCGTAATGGTGTCGCGTAATTTATTTTAGTAGTGATATTTACGTAAAGTATTGTATTAATAAGCTTCGAGTTCGTAGAGGAGCAATTTTAGGAGCTTTTGAGCGTTTTGCTGCGACGATCTATAGCTGAGGTAGGATTCTATCCTACTCACTTATGTTATTTATTATGTAGCAATGAAAGTTTAATTATTTCTACGAGAATTGTAAGGTATGACGAAATATTGTGAATTGTTATATTTTGAGACCGTCACATGCTGAGCTATTATTTATTTATGAGCTTCTGTGAATACTATTGTTACCTTGTAAAATAATGTTGGTTTCATGTGAGGCGACATGATTGCGAGACAACAAAGTTTAGTCAGGCCGAGCTGCGGTTGCGGTCCTGAGATGAATGTGTGAGCCAGGCATAGATGCGGTTGTGGTCCTGATGAATTAGTAGGCCTGGCATGTGGAAGTCGAAGCGACGTGGTCTAATAGACGGCGCTGTGGTGCCGTGAGTGAATGTGAGGTGTGATGGTGTGTGTGCGAAATGTTAGGCGTGTGTCATCACGGGAAGGCTGCGGCCGTCCACTTGTGGGTTGTTTTCATTTATATCATTACTCTTGCATTTTTTAAGTTATTTATTCGCAATGCTTATTATATTTAGCATAAATTGACCGTGTTGTGTTTTGTTATTTGTCACATATTTTTGGGGTGGCTTGTGTCGATCCATTTAATGATTTCCGCTTGAATGGAGAGCAGGTAGTAAAGCAGGTTGAGATTGTTGTGCTCTGGTTGTGCATGGATGCTGGGAGGGACGGCGAGCCGTTTTGTCTAGTTTGTCTCACCTAGTTGGTCTAGTCGAACAGTTTGTTCTTAAATTTGGTTTGGAACATTTCTTCGTTCTGAGTTGTAATCGCTAGACAAGTTTTAACTCTAATTAATAAAGTACTTGAAAGTTTATTTGATATTCATTGCCTCGGAAAACTGAGATTGTAACGGTCGCGTTTAATTGGAAATGTCTTGTTAAGGCTTCTGGTTAAACGGGGTGTAACAAAGTGATATCAGAGCGAACGTTCATATGGCCTGAACTAATGAATCCAATAAATTTAGGATGAGTCTTAAATAAAATGAACACTGTGTAGAGGCTGTTAGGCTCCCTATGGTAGCTTGGTTAGGGAGACGTCCTTAACTTGAGCTAGGGCCCTAATTATTTCGAGCCGAACACTGCGGAAGGGTTAAAAGCTTGTGGGGTAGATAGAGTGGATGTTTACGTGCTTCTTGTTTACATGATTAAGAATGAATAGTGATGTGCACTTATACGTATAGCTGATGTGATGTGAAACTGTTCAATAAGAAGTGGAAAAGAGCCGAGAATGTGACCTCGTGCATCATTGCGCAAATATTGTTTAATAGTTACGCAAGTATGGTTATATATGTGCGCTGGGTTATACGTGTTTAGTACTCATGACGGTTTAATCTTAAATAGAAAGAAGATGCCACCAAAGAAAGTGTCTGTTGCGGCTAGTATGAGTGAGGCCGAGATTGAAAGATTGATTGAGACAAATTCCACACTGAAGGAAGCACTGAAAAACTCCAAGAAGTCCGAGGTGGATGCGGGGAAGATGAGCTTGATGATTTCTTGTCACAACCCCTCTAATTATGATGGTCTGGGAGAGCCATCACTCTTAGGGGAATGGTTTAGGGAGTTCGATAACTTATTCGAGTTATTGGAATGCCCAGCAGAACTGAAGGTTGATTAGGCCGCAATTTACCTTCGGGGGAAGGTAGGATTGTGGTGGACAAGGAACAAAGATGATATTAGAGAAGGATTTAAGGAGAGTGGGTCAGACCATGTATCTTGGTCAGGGTATAAGAAGATACTGCATCAGTACTTTGTGTCGGAGCACATAAGAAATAGGATGAGGGATGAAATTGACTCATTCAAGATTACAGACAAGATGACTGTCGAGGAATACCATAATCGTTTCATGGAATTGGCCGAATATGTGAGTGATCTGAATATAAGCAAAGACATCTTGGTTGTCAGATTTGAGAGGGGGTTGTCGACTGTGATAAAGAAGAGGCTTCAAGCTGGGGAGCCAATGCCAACCACCGTGGTGGAAGTATATCAGCGGGCTGGACACGCAATGAGCATTTCTGACATGCTTGAAGAGGAAAAGAAGGAAAAGGGGGAGAAAAGGAAGGCCGAAACTGCCAGTGAAGGTAGCGTAGGAAATAAGAGGCCAAGTTCGACCCCATTTCGCTCGTACACGGCTGGATATTCTGGAATGGGTAGCAAGGAAGTATGTAACAAATGGGACAATAGGCCCAAATGTTTCGGCTGTGGCAAAGCAGGACACAAGACATTCGAATGTAGGTCCTCTAGAAAAGGTGGAGGTGGAAGTAGGGGAGGAAGCCAGGGAGGATATCGTACTCCAACCCCCAGCTATGGAAGCAATAGGTATTTTGGTCAAGGTGGTTACCAAGGTAGCCAATATAATGACAGCCAGGGTAGGTTTAACAACAGCCGAAACTACGGAGGAGCATCGTACCAAAAAACTACTGGAGGAGATAATCGGGAAAGTGTAACCAAGCCTACTGTTTCAGCCAGCACTATGAAAGGAGGAGATAAATTCAGTGGTAAGTTGTTCATGATGGGGAAGGAGGCTGCAGCTGAGGATGCGCACGTAGTCTCGGGTACATTCTTGGTTAACTTTAAGCCTACTTATGTTTTGTTTGATTCTGGGGCAACTCATTCTTCTATATCGAGTAATCACGCTAAGACCCTCGAATTAGATAGTTACGAAATGATATTGGATAAAGTAGAGATACCATCTGGAGAGTCAGTTGACTGTTAGAAGTTGTATAACGGTATACCTATAGTAATAAAGGAGGTTATGTTTCCCGTGGACTTGATAGACATTCCAGTTGGTGGTTTTGAGGTTTTCCTGGGTATGGATTGGCTGAGTAAGAACAAAGCACAGATAGACTGTTATCAAAAGATGATAGCTGTAAAGGGACCAAAAGGGGTGAGAGTGGCTTATAAGGGATTCATGGTGAAATCGAAGGTAAAACAGATTAATTCGATCACTTTAAAGGCATATATGAGGAAACAATGCAAGTTATTCTGTGTCAAGTGAGGGATATGCGAGTAGAGGAACCTAACTGAGGCAATAGAGGTGGTAAGCGAGTTTCAGGACGTATTTCCTGAGGAAATACCTGGACTGCCGCCTCAAAGAGAGGTTGAGTTTGGAATATAATTGAAACCCGGATCAGGACCAATTTATAAGGCTCCTTACCTGGAACTGAAGGAATCGGAAGAGTTGAAAAAGCAATTAGATGAGTTGTCAGAGAAAGGATATGTGCGACCGAGCGTATCACCGTGGGGGGCACCAGTTTTGTTTGTTAAAAAGAAAGATGGGAGTATGAGACTCTACATCGACTATAGAGAGCTGAACAATGTGATCGTAAAGAATAGGTACTCTTTGCCTCGCCTTGATGACTTGTTCGATCAATTGAAAGGGGCTGGAGTGTTCTCAAATATCGACTTGAGGTCGGAATATCACCATTTGAGAGTGAAGCATGACGATATTCCTAAGACTGCATTCAGGACATGGTATGGACACTACGACTTTACAGTTATGCCTTTTGGGCTGACTAATGCACCAACGGTATTTATAGACCTAATGAACTGGGTATTCAGTCCTTACCTATATAAGTTCGTAGTATTTTTCATCGACGATATCCTGATGTATTCTAGGAATAGAGAAGAACATGCATAACACTTAAGGATAGTGTTAGAGACGCTAAGGAAAAATCAGTTGTATGCGAAGCTGAGCAAATGCGAGTTCAGTTTAAAAAAGGTAGTGTTTCTAGGTCATGTAATTTCGAGGGAAGGGGTGTCCGTCAACCCTAGTAAGATTGAGGTAGTGACTAAATGGAAGTCACAAAAGAATGTTGGCAAGATACGGAGTTTTTTGGGATTAGCTGGCTATTATAGACGTTTTGTTAAGGACTTTTTGAAGATAGCTAAACTATGACGGCGTTGATGAGGAAGGAAAACTGGTTCAACTGGGACAAGAGCTGTGAGGAGGCGTTTCAAACACTGAAAGAGTGTTTGACCACAGCTCCTGTTCTAGCGCTGCCAGAAGGAAGTGAGAATTTCGAAATGTATACGGATGCATCCAAGAATGGCTTGGGGTGCGTGTTAATGCAAAAATGGCAAGGTGATTGCCTACGCATCCCAACAATTAAAGACGTATGAGGAGAACTATCCGACGCACAACCTGGAGCTTGAAGCAGTGGTGTTCGCGTTGAAGTTGTGGCCACATTACTTGTATGGGGAAACCTTCAAGGTTTATTCAGATCATATGAGCTTGAAATATATATTCACTCAGAAGGAGCAAAACATGAGATGGAGAAGGTGGATAGAGCTGATCGGCGATTACGATATGAAAATCGTATATCATGAGGGGAAAGGTAATGTGGTAGCAGATACACTAAGTAGGAAATCAGGGCACGCGTTGCGTTTGGCTAGGTCTCAAGTCAGATTGAGAGATAAGATAGAAAGATGGGTGTATATATGATTCAAAAGGGAGACACAATTAGTGATCTAACCATCGAACCAGAGTTGTATGCGGAAATCCGAAAAAACAGAAAAGAGACTTCGAAATAGCTTCTTCGCGTGAGCAAGCCAAAGCAGATGGACCTACACGGTTTAAGATCCTTGGTGATGATAGTTTGAGGTTCGATGAGAGATGGTGTGTGCCGGATGCTGATGAGTTGAAGCGAACGATCGTGACCGAATCCCATAATACACCTTATTCGGTACATCCAAGAGGGGATTGTATAAGGACCTAAAGAAGACATTTTGGTGGCCCGGAAAGAAAAAGAAAATTATTGAATTTGTGGCTCGATGCTTGACGTGCAGAAGGTCAAGGGTGAATACAAGAGGCCTCAGGGTAAGGTCTAACCCTTGCACATCCCTGAATGGAAGTGGGAAGGCATCTCTATGGATTTCATAGTTGGGTTACCAAGGACCAAGAAAGGAAATAACATGATTTGGGTGATAGTTGACCGACTTACTAAAACTGCACACTTCATCCCAATGAAAGACACGTGGAGCAAGGCAGAATTGGCAAAGGCTTTGCAGAATGTGGTGAATTTGCATGGAGTGCCTAAGGATATCGTGTCCGATCGGGACTCGAGGTTTATCTCGAAGTTCTGGAGGGAGCTAGAGAAGTTGATAGGTACTACCCTGAAGATGAGTACGGTTTTCCACCTAGTTACGGATGGACAGACCGAGAGGACAATCCAAACCTTAGTGGACCTGCTAAGGGCCTGTGTACTGGAGTTTGGTCGTTCATGGGAAGACCGGTTAGACTTAATCGAGTTCTCATACAACATTAGTTATCACTCCAACATCGGAATGACTCCGTTCCAGGCTTTATACGGTAGAAAGTGCAGGAGTCCTGTGGGTTAGGGATGACATGACAGATGCGGTGGTGTTGGGTCCTTAGTTAATCTAAAAAATAGTAGATCATGTGAAGATAATTCGGCAAAAGATGAAGGGAGCTCAAGATCACCAAAAGAGTTATGCCGACTTAAGGTGTAGTGACATAGAATTTGCGGTGGGCGATAAAGTTTTACTAAAGGTTTCGCCTATGAAAGGTGTTATGAGATTTGGAAAGCAAGGCAAGCTGAGCCAGAAGTATATTAGGCCGTATGAGATACTACATCGGATCGGGGAGTTGGTCAATCGATTGGATTTACCTCTATCCTTAGACGGAGTACACAATGTGTTCCATATGTCCCAATTACGGAAGTATGTGAGCGACCCAACCCACATACTTGAGCCAGAGACGATCGAGGTCGATGAGTCCTTAGCTTATGTGAAAACTACAAAAGAGATACTTGATAGAAAGGTGCGTAAGACGCGCAATGAAGAGACGGCGATAGTAAAAGTGTTGTGGTCTAACCAAAAAGTCGAAGAAGCCATCTATTTGACCAGGTATGAGTAGGTTCCGGGATAGAACCTTTCTTTTGGAAGGGTAGAATGTCGCAACCTTGTTGATATAAGACTTAAGCTGCGGTTTGAGCTACTTGTTGTGATCATATGGACATAAAGCTGCAGTTTGAGTTATGTTGTGTCATGTTACACGTTAGTCTAAAACCTAAGCTGCGGTTTAATTTATGCGTTGAGTTAAGTGTTGGTTCTAACCTGCGGGTGTGTAAACTTCGGGATGAAATTCTTTTTAAGGGGGGAAGACTATAATACCCCGTAATATTTTATATTATTATTTATGTTATTTTATATTATTATTATATTATTATTATCTTTTTATATTATTTTATTATTATTTTATATTTTTATTTTCTTTTTTATTTTCTTTTATTTAGCGAAACGTGTATAATTTATTATATGCGTAAGTTGAGTCGGGATTTTGTGTTACACTGACACAATTCGTGTAAAACGTATTGATAGCCGAGTAATGAGTTTTCTTGATCGAAGTTTAGTTGAGTCAGGAAGCACTTAAGTTGTGTTTAGTGAGTCGGAGTATAAAAACTAAACATTTCACAACATAAACCGTTATTACTTATATTTGACAAAAAAAAGGAGGGAGAGGCGACGAAGAGGTCGAAGGGCAAGGGGCTAGGACAAGCTTTTTCCGACTCATTTCTTACCTATTTTTCATCCTCGTGATCATAAGTTTAATCCTAATTCTTTCAAATTATTTTTAATATAATTTTTATACATTTTCATGAACCTTGCCTCAAACCCTAATTTGATTGTTAACATATAATTGGGTGACGGATTTGGACCAAGGGTCACTCCGGAATGGGTAATATGTCGAGTATTGCCGTGTTAGGCTGCGTATTGCTGCGTTTTGGCCTCGGGTAGCTTGCGTGCGAAGGAGCTGTTGCCTAAACATGGCCTAGCTGCGCTTGAGCCGAGACTCCTGGTGCTTGGGCGTGGCCTGGCCGTTGCTGCAGTGGCCTGGCCGTGGACTAGGCTATGCCTAGGGTCACGGGTTAGGTCACGTTATGTAATGGTGTCGCGTAATTTATTTTAGTAGCGATATTTACGTAAAGTATTGTATTAATAGGCACCGAGTTCGTACAGAAGCACTTTTAGGAGCTTTTAAGCGTTTTGCTGTGACGGTCTATAGCTGAGGTAGGGTTCTATCCTACTCACTTATGTTATTTATTATGTATCAATGAAAGTTTAATTATTTCTACGAGAATTGCAAGGTATGATGAATTATTATGAATTGTTATATTTTGAGACTGTCACATGCTGAGCTATTATTTATTTATGAGCTTCTATGAATGGTATTGTTACCTTGTATGATGATGTTGGTTTCCTGTGAGGCGACATGATTGCGAGACAACAAGGTTTAGTCAGGCTCAGCTGCGATTGCGGTCCTGAGATGAATGTGTGAGCCAGGCACAATTGGGGTTGTGGTCCTGATGAATTAGTAGGCCTGACACGTGGAAGTTGAAGTGACGTGGTCTATTAGATGGCGTTGCGGTGCCGTGAGTGAATGTGAGGTGTGATGGTGTGTGTGCGAAATGTTAGCCGTGTGTAGGGATGACAATTTAGTTCTGTACCAAACTGAAACTGAACCGATCCGAAGGAAATTTACAGATCCAAATCCGTGGTTTGAAAACCCATATCCATATCCATTACTTAAAACCCGAATCCAAATCCACCCAAAAAATACCCGAACCGAATCCACGCCGATTCATTTCATATCCATAACCGACCCGATCCACGCGATCCACTTAAGATCCATAACCGACCCGAAACCGATCCATATCCACCTTTAACCCGATCCAAATTCGATCCATATCCATTTTTCCCCGATCTAGACCCATTTAAAATGTAAAATCGACCCAAATTCATTTCACAAGCAAAAAGCAAATCTTCAATCACTAATCTTTTTTCTGGTAAAATAATAATTTTCTTCTTCTTCTTAATTTTTTTTTTCAAGAAAGATATTTCCCATATATTTATAAAAAAAACGGTGTACCGAGTTTTCTTACAAGCTCTATCCCGTATACATCTCAATACGAAGAAATCCTAAAAAAAAGGTGTACATGAGTTTTCTTCCAAGATATTTCTTCTTCTTCTTATTATTATTCAAAATTTATTATTATTATTATTATTAATTCTTACAAGTGTGTATTTAGTTCTCTTTGTTTTCCTACTTTTAAGTATTCCAAGTTAATTTGAATAGAGATTTATTTTCATCCCAAGCTATATCTATAGGAGGTATCTGCATATTAACAATTAGATTTTCCAAGTGGATCTATCTTCTGTTAAAGAGAAAAATGAAATAAATTGTAATGATGTACTTTATTACCAGATGTGATTTAATTTTTTTTTTTTTTAATTTTATTACTTACTCCTTATGTCTGTTTGAGTCACTTGTGTATTATATAGATTAATAAAATTTTATATTTCATCAATTTTACCAGTACTTGTTAGGTGAAATAATTCATTTTTATTAATAATTTTAACCTGGTCATTAAAAAGAATACAAATTCCCAAGTTCGACAATCTCACAATAGCGTTAATGAATGAAAGACCTCTGATTTATCATGATAGATTAATGTGAAGAACCTAATAAACTTACATTAAATCTCATAAACTTTACAATAAAGCTCATAAATTATTCATAACACTAGTGATACTACCACGCACTACTAACTGAATTATAATAAGCAAAGGCAACTAGACCTTAACAAACATAATGAGTATTGTTAATTAGTTAAGGACCAAAATTAAAGCACAAATTATCTTCTAAGGCGAACTAAATTATAATAATTAAAGGACTTGTTTTTTTGAACTTAAATTTGCGGAACTGAACTTATATGAGCTGAAATGATTTAGAGGAGCTGAACTGAACTGAACTTTTAGGAGTTGAACTGAACTAAACTTATTAGAGCTGAACTGAACTTATAGAAGTTGAACTTATAGAAAAATAAGTATGAATTGAACTAAACTTTTCTGAACCGAACTTATAGGAGTTGAACTGAACTTATATATGAGCTGAACTGAAGTAAACTTATAGGAGCTGTAATGAACTAACTTTATTTTATAGAGCTGAAATGAACTGAACTAATTTTTTTTAATAGGGTTCTGGGATTGTATACTATGTTCGACCATGAAGGATGGATTTAGAAGCTTGGAAGTCAAGACCCATATTTTTTGATTTTGTTTTTGTGATAAACGTACATTGTTGTTTTTGTTTAAGACATTAAACAATTTTATTTTTTGAGGATTATATTGTCTTTGTATTTGGAGTTTTCTATTATTTACTACTTCAACTTCTACTCTATATTATTTTTCTCTAAAAATATGATTTTATGATAGCCATTTTTCGGCCTCAACTATGGAAGCAAATACATGGCAAAAGTGAAAGAAATATACTCCCTCCATTCAACTCCACACTACACATTTGCTTTTTCACATTTGTCAACGCTTATTTTACGCGGTAAATATCATTAGCAACATATTTGCAAAAAATATAAAAGTTAGATATTTTTAATGTACTCGGAAAGACGAATCAAATAAGATTCCACATGAATATATTTTCACTTACGTATTGAGATAAAATCGAAATTGAAGGATTCCTTGTGAATAGTGTACAAAATAGAAATGTGTAGTGTGGAGTTGAATGGATGGAGTATATCATATATTCATATGTGTATATGAAAAAAATACGGAATTACAACTGTATCGTGTGTGTTGTGCGCTTTTAAATAGGTACGGGTTGGATTTTCAAATGGGTACAGGTCGGGTTTGAAATGGATATAGATCGGTTTTTGGGTTGGATCGTGGATCGGGTATGGATATGGATAATATAAGGAAATTGTGGATTGGATATGGATTATCGATTCTTGAATATGGATCGGGTTTGGATATGGATTGGTGATCCACTAAAATTGTGGATTGGATATGCGTTCTTTAAAACCCGATCCATTGCCATCCCTAGTCGTGTGTGAGCACGGGAAGGCTGCGGCCGTCCACTTGTGGGTTGTTTTCATTTCTGTCGTAACTCTTGCATTTGTTAAGTTATTTATTCGCAATGCTTATTATACTTAGCATAAGCTGACTGTGTTTTGTTTTGTTATTTGTTAGTTATTTCCGGGGTGGCTTGTGTCGATCCATTCAATGATTTCCGCTTGAATGGGGAGCAGGTAGTGAAGCAATTTTAGATGGTTGAGCTTGTTATGCTATGGTTGTGCATGGATGCTAGGAGGGACGACGGCGAGCCGTTTTGTCTAGTTTGTCTCACCTAGTTGGTCTAGTCGAACAATTTGTTTTTAAGTTTGTTTTGGAACATTTCTTCGTTCTGAGTTGTAATCGCTAGACAAATTTTAACTCTATTTAATAAAGTACTTGGAAGTTTATTTGATATTCATTGCCTCAGGAAACTGAGATGGTAATGGTCTCGTTTAATCGGAAATGTCTTGTTAAAGCTTCTGGTTAAACAAGGGTGTTACAAAAGAAGTTTTTTTTGTTTTTTCTTTTAATCTACTTATATTGGAAATTTTGTGTTCCTTATATCGACATAAAGCTGTGTACATCGACTCTTCTTTACCAGGTAAGATTGTAAATAAAAGGAGCTGTAAAGAAAAGTGGTAAAAAAAAGGTATTCCTTCCATGTCATTCATTTGTTTACCTATAAAAGGTAAATGTGAACATATAAGAAGGTTAATATTAACTATGAGTGATTAGTTAGTTAGGTAGTCAGAAGCAGGTTATCACTATAAGAGTTTTTGTAACAGAATTACTTACATGAATATATTACAAATTATCTATCTAAACTCTCTTTCTCATTCTATAACTAACTTCTACTACTATTTCCTTAAGCTACTTTGCTCACATCACCAATGGAGTTCTACTCATCTTCACATGGTATTCGTTGCTCAAGTTGATGAACATGTGCTTATTGGCTTCCGCTTTACTTTTCTGGCGTAATTCTCTCCTTATATTTTGGTGTGATTTTCTCCAACTTTTCTTCATCGTTCATCGTTCTATTTCTTCAATTCATGTTTCTATATTGCTGCAATCATGCTTGATGATGCGAATTTCGTTTCTTCTGCTATACATGCTGCTTATGAAGTGTTTGATGATCCATCATATATACTAATTCGGATCAACCTAGTTTGAGATTGTCGAAACCAAAATTTATTGATGAAATTTTTTTTGCAATGGAAACGAGAAGTTTATCAAGCTTTACTTGCAAAAAACTAAGGAAGGATTATAGGTGTTTTTATTAAATCACAACTAACATTATCAAATTATGAGGAAATATCACAACTAAAAAAGGAAACAAAAACAGTAATTTGAGAAGACGAAGAAGTAGGGTTTACTGGCTTCTTTATTAAAGACGAAAAGTCGAGGAGTTGAGAGGAAATATGAAGTAAATGGCGACGGTGATGACGGTTTCTGGGAACGGCGATGTAAACGGCTACGACGACGGCGACGACTATGGCGACGGCGAAGATGGAGGCTCGTGGGTAAGTGGAAGCTCAGTGTTCGAGGGTTAATTAGTGGTTGAGTTTATGTGTCTCAAATAATGGACTTGCATGTGTGTCGTTGCTTGGCGCTAATATGAAAAATACTTACCACGGAAGAAGACTAACCGTTGTTACATTAAAAACGTGACGACGGTTAACAAAAAAACCCGTTTTCTTTTTGTAAATTAACAACGTGTTAAGCCGTTGTCTTTACTTAATTCATTTTTTAAATAAATATACATAATCCNCAGTGTTCGAGGGTTAATTAGTGGTTGAGTTTATGTGTCTCAAATAATGGACTTGCATGTGTGTCGTTGCTTGGCGCTAATATGAAAAATACTTACCACGGAAGAAGACTAACCGTTGTTACATTAAAAACGTGACGACGGTTAACAAAAAAACCCGTTTTCTTTTTGTAAATTAACAACGTGTTAAGCCGTTGTCTTTACTTAATTCATTTTTTAAATAAATATACATAATCCGTGTATTAATGACTGAATTAATTATACATAAATATACATTTTTTTATTATAATAGTGTCGCTGCTTAACGCTAATATGAAAAATACTTACCACAGAAGAAGACGAACCGTTGTTACATTAAAAAGTGACAACGGTTAACAAAAAACCATTTCTATTTGTAAATTAACAACGGGTTAAGCAGTTATCTTTACTTAGTTCATTTTTTAAATAAATATAAATAAACCTTGTGTTAGTTATTGAATTTATTATGTCGTCGTAAATAATTAATTAATGACTTCTTTTCTGTTGTTTTATGTCTTCATTTTTGTTGTTAATTAATTAAGTAGTTGTAACACCCCCATACCCAAAGTGCCTTACAAGACCACCTTAAGTACGGAGATGCTACCATCCCGGTCTCCCGAGGCAATGATATGCAAAAGACAATAATGAAACATTTACTAAAGTGTTTAACGGTTACAAAGTTCCAAAAGCCAAACTGAAAGTAC